>OY735201.1:67297551-67365051 GCA_963457665.1 Thysanoteuthis rhombus | reverse complement strand
ATATTAGAGTAGGGAATTAAATTCTTTCATTCTGGCAATTTCAGGTCATCACTGAGTTGGATGCCTTCCCTGATAGTAAAACTCTGCTTCTAACACGTTACTGCTGTCTTTAGGAAAAGCATCTGGTTATAAAAATGTGTAGTGGATTTGCCACAATAAAGGATCTGACACCAAAATTGCTCTGAACATTTGGAGGTTAGGGTAGGAAGAACAAATTTTCTAATCAATCAGTTATTACTGTACTGAGCTCACCTGGGGATCCTACAGATGATTATAAAATGATTCCAAAACCAAAAGTCATGTGTCTGTTCTCCCATGAACAACTGAAACACACAGATCTCTCAGCTAACCACCTATTGTCTCAATGAACAACTCTCCAGTAGACTTCCACAACATTCCCTAACATACAAATTTTTCTAACCAACTATTTCAGTAAAGATCATCCTGACAAATGAACTTCAACCAAGGTTTTGTTACTTCCCAAAATGTCCCCTGACCTACATGTGAACCTTTTTATAAACTCCAGCTTGGTTTTTCATTTCAACCCAGTGGCAAAGAGATTGTTCCCCCGAACTCCAACAGATTTTCAAGAGGCTGCAATGAAAAATGTTATTTTTATTTCAATTCAAGCAGATGTATAAAAAGCAGCATTAGAATGTGCATTCCATCACCGGTTGTTCACAAGCATGGACAACAAATTTGGTACTGGATTAGATAGACTCACACATGCAAACAGTCACACAAAAAAATGAATGCACTCGCACACACATATGCACATAAATAGATAGATGGATAGATAGATAGTTAGGTACAAATTGAGATAGACCGATAGGTACAAATAAACTGAGATAAACAGATTGGTAGGTACAAGTAGACCGAGATAGATACAAATTGACCGAAATAGATGGATAGATAAATACATAGATAGATAGATAGATGGATAGATGGAGGTATAGATAGATGATAGATAGATTGAAAGACAAATAAACAAACAAACTAGTAGATAGATACAGGTATATATATATATATATATATATATATATATATATATATACATACAAAATGTAAAATCTTTTATTTGTAAGTTGATAAAGAATACATACAAATTACTTTGATTTGATAAACACTAGTTATGAGAACCTGGATCCAATTTTACAGATTTGGTGTAGCCATGGTGAAAAAAATTTAAAAAAAAACAAATGGATGTATGTTTTCCTTGTTATTTCTCTGCCCCTCCTCATTGCCAGTTGATATATTCACCAAACACTGAAATTAACACCTGTTATTCATCTTTGGTACCAAACCATATACATTTAAATGCAAAAAAAAATAACTAAAGATAATTGAGGAGACACGAAATATCTCATTCTAGAAAGTGGCAGTTTCTCATACTGTTACCTTGATTCTTTAGTCTTATCTTTTTCTCTTTATTTGATTTTATACTTTTCAAGTTCATCAAAAGTATATATTACTTTGAATAAAAACAGAAATAAAAGGGACCATAAACCAGTCATGAAAAATCACATTCCAGAAAGTTGCAATTTCTTACAGTCCGTTTAGTTTTTTTGTTTTTTTTCTAAATGTTCTTGGATAAATCTATGAGTAGGAAATTTTTTTAAAAAATCACTAATTTTTTTTTTTGGTATTTTTCATTTTCCTTTTTTTTTTTCTCAGCATTTCAAGTCCAGTCTGAACTGATAAGGAAGTGAAAAGAATGGATATCCCATTTTGAATTACAAACCTCAACAATGCAGTCTGACTAAATAAGTAATGCAAATAGATTAGGTTGAAGAAGCAGATAACACAAAAATAATAAGACAAATAAACTAGAAAGCACACTCAGAGAGTGCGTACCTCAGTCAACGCCATTGTTGTTGAAAACTGGATAGAAATCAGTTCATAAATAACTACCATGCAGGGGAGATAGATGAATAGGGAGACGTGTGAATACTTATGTCTCATCAAACTTTGTTGGCAGAGGTAAATAAAACCATCCCAATTTCAAGAAAAAAAATGTTGCTGTTGATGTAAATTGCAAGTAACACAAAAATTAATGGTAGCCTTTGACATTGGATAAATTTTTACTTAAACTTTTTACTAAAAGAGTGAACTATGCTTTTATATCAACTGAAAAGACTGATATTGATTTTTTTATTTTTTTGATGAGGAGGTGTACGAAACTGCCCATCACGATCAATCCTTAATCTTGACCAATCACCTCCCATTCAGAAACTCAAAGCAATCACTTCATGGACAAGAGTGGAACTAAACAATACTTCATGACTTTGACATCAGATGAGTTGAAGAAATGGCCCTAATTTTGATAGGATATACTTTTCCAATGAAAATCAATGTTTTACTTGTCTATAATCAATGCTGAAATGAAGGATGAGTATGTTTACCTTTCTAATGTCTATTTATCTACACTAGTCTCAAATTCAGAATCTGGGAGGTTTAGGAAAGGTGATGATGTCTGGTTAGGGGAAACAAGCTGCCTCTAAATGAATTGTTTGCAAAATAGGTTTACTTCACTTTTTTTTTAAATCTTTTATTTCTTGTTATTTTTACTTCTTTCATTTCTTTCTTTGAAATAAAACATTAAATCTTTGAACAAGCATTTTAGTTCTTTAAGTTGTTTTCTTTCTTTTTGAGTAATCTAAGAGGAAAAAATGAAAAACGAAAATAAATTTGAACATTGAATCAAATGTCATGACTTTAGTAGTGAAACATGTTCGACACACGAATATCAAATTCTTCAACATAAGAATCTAACTTCTAATACCTAACTTGCTGAGTATAAATCATCAAATGGCAATTCAATTAAACTCAATTTAACCAATACGGTTAAAAGATTAGTAAGATGATTTAATGTTATTTAAACTAACTATTTATGTAACCTTTGATACCACAAGTAAGACTTATTTGATAAATACTGGTTTCCCCCATTATCCAAAAGTAGAGAGTTCCTACGAAACCTCTTGTTAACCGAAATAGCATAAAGCAAAGCAGCAATTACCAATAATTTATATATGAAAAATTTTTGTGCATCCTCAGACCCCCCCCCACCAAATAACTTTACACGAGAAAGGCTGATTTACACTATACCATCCCAGATGTTTTTGTAACTCAGGTGAATAACACGAAGAAAAATCTCTCCATCTTAAATTATTAATTTTCAACCTTTTTATTCTGTAAAAAGTAATTTCTTTGTTTTCTTGGTTATTTACTTTTTATTCTTTCTTTCTTCATTTTCACTTATCTGTCGTAACACTAAATCTATCATTCTCTCTTTTTCCTGGCTTCTCTATTTCATTTTCTTTCCTCTTTTTCATCCTCTTTCTTTTCTTTTCTTTTAAATATCTCAATCTCTTTTCCTTCTATTTATTGACATTATTCCCTTTCCCAGTTAACTTATCATCTTCTAATGTCTCACTTTTCCTCCTTAGTTTATTGTTAAATAATGCTGAAAGTACCGGTTCTGTCTAATCACCCAAGTTAAGTAGTATTAAACCTGATTAGTACTTAGATGGATGACTTCTTCAGAATAATACGTACCAGAAGTAATTTGTTGCCTTATGTTAGACTAAGAAAAGCTTAGTAAAAATAATTACACTTTTTCACCATCAACTTCAAAGCATTATGTATCAGCATAAAATAAAAGTTATTTATCAAAAGAAGAACTTTCAGAATCTCTTCAGAATTTGACAGCTAAAAACAGGTCAATTTGTTCTGGAAGCATAGAAATAAGGGTCCTGGAACTAATGAATTCTTTGAGGCATTTTGAGCTGCTGTCTGGTTATTGAACATCTTTTTTTTGCAGAAAGTGGTTGCAATGCTTGAAAAAGTGGTAGTCAGTCAGAGAGGGGTCTTGTGAGTAAACTGGGTGAGGTAATTTTGTGGCCTAATTCATTCAATTTCTGCAGAGTCATGCAACGTTTTATGCTATTGATTCTGGGTTATTCGGACAACGTTGAGCTTTTTTTGCTTTTCTAGTTTTGTACCAATGTATAACAACTGTTGAATGATCTGCATTTAGTTCCCCGTCAACATCTCAAGTTGTTTTGCATGTGTCTGCCTCAATAATGGCCCTCAATTGTCATCATTTACAAAAGAATATCCACATTTTCAAAGCTCTTGTCTCTGTTTGGGAATTTTTGCAGCCAATATTAAGCTGTGCGTTCGTCGACGGTCTCCTGGCCAAATACTTCGTTGATATTGATATTGCAAGTAGTTTCCACTGCTTCACATCCCATTTCCAACTAATACAACAAAATTGACAACCTCATATAAATCTGAATAAATAGTGAAAAGAGAATGCTCAACTTAAATGTAGAGAGCAAAATTCCAGCTTCAAAATGGTATAACTAAATGATTGTTCATTTCAAAAATAAGCCTCAAATTTTGAAATAATAAAGAATTGCAATAATTTTTGCACCGACCTAATTACTAAATACAAAATGAAAAGACGAACTAGCTGTGGCGAAGTCTACAGAAAAGGGAAAAGTCTGTGTCCAAAGACGGACAATAAAAGATTGATGATGATGATGATGATGATGATGATGATTTATCTTTTCCTTCCTCTTTTCTTGATTTCTTTCTTTGCTTTTCTCCTCTCATTATTCTCATTGTCTTTCCCTCTCACCAATAAATAACATTTTATATGAACTTTGTCATTCCTTCTTTCTCTCTCTACCTTTATCTTCTTCACTTTCCTCTTATTCATTGCTCTATGTCTCAATCTATCCACTCTCTTTCTGTTTTAATCTATATTTTCTTTTTTTCTAAAACTGTCAGCAGAAGTTTGTTCAATTTTTGAGTTAGTCTGGCTGGCTATGTATGTATGTATGTATGTAAGTATGTATGTATGTATGTATGTATGTATGTATGTATGTAAGTATGTATGTATGTATGTATGTAAGTATGTATGTATTTATGTATGTATGTATGTATGCATAATGCATACAGGTTGCACTAATGTAGCTAGAGGACTGAAAATTTCAACATTTACTCTTTATCATAACTAGAAAAGGTGTTTTTGGTTTTTTGAAAATTTCCCCACAAATAAGTTTTTTATAGTGAATCCAATTTGCAATGTTGTAAGTTTCTACTAAATTGATATATTAGTTTGTGTCCTGCAGCATTCACACTTTTTCTTTTAATTACAGACTTATTTCTAGTGATCATTGCCCAACAAAATGTGAAAGAAGTAACTTACTTATTGATCACCCGTTTCTCCAATTTTTTAATTGATTCACACCAAAACAGCATGCTGCCAAAAGACATTGGTAACATGACAATTTCTACTGAGTGACTAACCAGACCTGTCTTTCTTTCAAAGCATTTTCTCTTCTTCCTTCTCTCGCAATTTTTATTACCTTAAAATGTTGGTATCATTTTTTTTATCTATCTGGGAATTTATCAAGAACTGCAAAAAAGCACACGGAGAGGAGATGAGATTGATGGTGGGGGTGGCAAAAAAAAAAGGAGTGCCGGGAATGGGGCAGACAAAAAAATACAAAGAAGTGTTTTGGTTTGCTTTTCTATATTTATTACATTTTCAAGTCATTTTTTTTTTAGTTCTTTTCTTTGAAAAAAAAAAAAAGGTTCTTCTTGCTGAAAATCCATCTTACAATACAATACATTGTAGTGGGCAATACCTATCAAACACAATTTCATTGACAGATGACTGCCTTAATTTTTATTTATAGGGTAGACATATGTACATAGATAGATAATTGTGTTCATGTGTGAATTTATTTGTGAGAGTATTTTTTTGCATGAAAGGAACATCGAAAGTGTTTTATTTTTATTTGAATGAGTGTTAATATATGCATGTGTTGTATATGCTTATGTGCAAGTACAAGTGTGTTTTGGCTTGAAAGAGAAAGATCATTGGTGCATCAGCATGCGTGAGTGTGTCTGTGGTTGCTCAGTATGTGTGTGTGTGAGTGTATTTTTTTGTACTTTAATGTATAAGAAGCATTTTGTGTCAATGTGGACATGTGGTGTATAAGAATGAATGATAATCTTTTTTTTCATAATTAAGAAAAAAATGTAAATTAGATGTGAGCATATGTGTGTCTTTGTCTTTTTATGAATAAAAAGAGATGTATAAAAAAAAATTGAATGTGCTTATATATATGTATAATATACTTAGTGTGTAGGGTTATGTAAAAGGGATTTTGTAAATAATAACATTAATGATAAAACATATATATATATATATATATATATATATATATATATGTATAGAGAGAGAGAGAGAGGGAGGTGGATATATATAGTTTTTGTTATAACATATCACTTTCACAAAGTCATTGTCATCAATGGACAACCGTTTTCTATCTGTTTTTCGCATCTATAAAGCCCTGGGTAAATTAGGCCTTTTACCTCATTCAAAGAAAGAGTACCCATACACCTATTGTTGAATTTCACTGCCATGCAGGTTGCATTTCAGGTTAGAGGGGATGATTGGATAAAATTACTCATGACATTGTTGAGTGATGTGGTTGCTTATTTTGTTCTCTGATCTTGAGAGTGGGGGAGAGCTCTTTGCTGCAATTGGGAGTTGTGAATGCACTTATGAATCAAATGAGCTGTTTTGCGAATACATAGATGACCAACACCTTGTAAGGCAGGTGGTCATAAATGTCTCATCTCATCAGTGTAAGTAAAATGCTTGAAGTTATTTCAAGGTTTCGCTGATATTTCTCTAAACTGAAATTGTCTTATATCATTCAAAGCTATGTGTAAGACAATTCAGAATTTTTGCAAGAGAAAATTCGGTAATATCTGGTTTGATGTTCATATACCTGTGGCGGTGTTTAACTAATATGTAAAGGCACCAAAAATCATACAAAGTATAATGAAACAACTCCTTCTGATTGCAATAATTAAATTAGAGGCTTAACTTTTGCTCTTCACAGTACACCAGGAATTTGTCTGGTTTGTCTTCATTAATTTCTGATAAATACATTGTTTAATTATACTCTTTTAATAATAATGATGATAACAATGAAAGTAATAATAATAATAATAATGATAATAATAATAATGGGAAATTATACTTTCTGGAGCCTTTGTATTACTTTGGAGGCCTGAGTATGCTGGAAAACACCTTCATAGGGTTACGTGTATCAAACAAAAGATTACTGAAATTGCATTGTTAATTTTTTTATGCTTCAGTATGTAATAGATCAAAAATCAATGATAGACATTGGCAACAGTAAGCCACCTTCATTTACACATGAATTCTTTATCACGCTTCTGCTTTCTGTAGTCTTGAGATAAAATGAAAAGATAGAGTTTACTTTATTATTTATATATTATGCTCATATTTTCAAATAGTATCTAAGTAGTTACCTAGTTTGAAATTTTAATATTTTGCTGATAAAGTATAAGCTAGTCGTTTCTATGCGCGAAAAAGAAACGCTATCAGCAGGGCCATATAAAAGCAACTGAGGGCCTCAGGCTAGGACAAGGCTCCTCAAGATAAGGGTCAGGATCCCTCTCTGAGGGTCATGTAAAGATAATTGAAGTGCGCAGAAATTCTCAAAAATCTTTATTCAAGAATGATTATGTAACTTATACTATTTTTTATCATCTCTATACAAAAATCTTCTCTTTCTGGTACCTATTGTGAAAATGGCTCAATTCTATTCAGTAGAAAATAATTTGCTACATTTTAGTAATTTAATCTTTTTTTTCTCTCGATGAACACTGTAAAATTCAAGACAACGCCAGACTGACTTACACTTGCCCTTGGTTTTTATTGTTATAAATGAGGTCCCGTTAGATTATGAGACCCTGGGAAACTGCCCACTTGACTTATAAATGAATCTATCACTGCCTGTGACTATACAAAGATCACAATAATGAACAACGAAGACGGTTCTAATCATCACTCCTCTTCATACAAAATATTTACGAAGATCATCAAGATTGCCTCTAAGTTTGAAAAGCAAGAATGTAAGAACTTCAGTTTGACTCCATGACGAGTTATTTTGCAAATTTATTTCAGAATGGAAGATTAGTCAGGAATGGCGAAATGGTTAATAGCATCAACAATGGAATCAGCAAGCCAAGTTCTAACTCCAACTATGGGTAAAATAGCAGGATAAACCAGAGTGTTTAGCCTATGGAGGCTGTATTTATCTGTACTTCCACCAGAGAAAAATGTGACACAAGGTCAGGCTTAACATGGGAAAAGGGAGCATCTCCTCAAAAAATAGCTCCAGTTGATGTGACTGTGGTTGCTAAAGCAAGCAAGATCATGAAAGCGTCAAGATGAGCCCGACCTGTCCCTATTAGTGCAATGGGACAGTGCTGCCCCCGTGCAAACTGCTTCCCAATGCGTAGCCTCAGTGAACCCTCATTGATGCTCACCAGCGCACAGTTCCAGCTCATTTGGCAGACAAGCATCAGTGCTGGCTATACCCTGGAATAGATACAACACCTGTCCTTCTAAGTGCAATGAGACAGCGCTGCCCTGAGGCAAACAGCCTCCCTGCGGTTGGACCGCATAATAATAGGAGAGCACAAGGATGAATCCGAAGGCTTTCAATATGCTTAGCAATGAGCAACGTCAGTGAACGCCATTAGCTGACGCATTGCACCTGTGTACTTGGTGTTTGATGCTCGCCACAACACAATCTCCGGCCTATTCAACAGGTAAGTGTCAGTACTGGCGCCTCAGTCTATGCCATGAAACAGATACTACACTTTAATCCATGCTGAAAAGGCCAGAAAAATTGAGCAGATGGCCAGAATAACTCTGAATTCAGACCCTAGAGTTTCCAAGTTTCTGGCATTGTCTCAAGCTTCCTAACAACTCCTGTGACAACACTGGGGCCAACCTGTATAAGTCCTTGTCCTTCCCTAAAACAACATTAGTGTGTGGAGAGGGGAGATTTATTGAAAAGGTAACTGCCTGTTTTTGAACACACAGCCTTGCCATGGGGAGACTGAAAGCATGACCCATTGGGTGAGGATCCATAGTATCGTAAAACTGAAAGATAACCACTGATTTCAAAATGGAGAGATTTTCTATGAAAACAAGTAAAATTGCAAAACAATTTTCCTTTTCCATTTAATCTATATCATATTTTGACAATTTCCCTTTTTTTTAGATTTCGGCAGAGGAGAGCCCTAAAAGTTATCTCAGAAAATCTTTGTTTTTAGTGACTACAGATGACAACTTGTGTTCTCTATCCACATGGTAAGAATTTCTGATCACTTGCTCATTACTTTCACATTTATACCTGTGAGCCAATTAAGCATGAAGAGGAAATATATCTTTTTTGAATGTCAAGAAGAAAAATGGCTTAGAAAAAGAGAAGTCTGATTATAAAATCCTTACCCTTGCTTAAATGCATCTATTAGAGAAAAGATGTATTCCTTATTTCAAAGAATAACAAAGATAATTGAATACCTTGTATTTATATCAAATTCAACTCTGGCTTTTTTCATTTTGGACATATTTTTAAAGAAACATTTTTTTTCTTTACAAACCATCTGAGATTTCATCTTTATACAGAGAGAGATTTAGAACTAGAATTGTTTCCTGAAAAAAAATTTTTTTTTGAGTGGAAGATATTCTTTCTCTCTCAGTCATTCTTTTTCCTGTTTTTTCATTGTTTCAGTCTTTCTTTTTTTTCAGCTTAAAGCCCAATTCTTGGAGTTTATCTTCTTGTTAGTATCATGAAATGGCCACAATATTCCAAACATACAAATGTAGACGTGAACACATGTATAGAATTCTGCATGAATTGATATGTTCACTTGAATGTATATATTCACACAAGGATGCATAGAGTTATTCCTGCATACATAATCAATTAAAGTGAGAGAAATAAGCATACACAATAGATTAAAGACACATACACATACATACACACATACAAACACAAACATACGCTCTGTTCACAGTCTTTACTTTTTCTTCCCTTTCATTCTATTTCTTTACCATATATTATTTGTATCAATGTGCCCCAATAATGAAACTTTTGTCTTTTCTTAATGATGTAGATAAATGATGAAATATTGAGACATACATCAGTGTGATAACCACAATATATCATATCAACCATCATTGGATGATAAGTATCAATTATTAATTGCTATTGATAAGGATAAAAGTTCAGTATCATAGTTACCCTCTGTTTCACTGTCTAAGAATTGCATACATGGGGTTGATACATATGGGCTATATATAGCATACTTTCCTAATTCGAAACATGTTTAGATGAATTATAGGACAAAGGTATGAATATAATAAGTGTATATTCTTTATTCAAAGTAAAATAACATTGTGTGTGTGTATGGATTATTGAATTAGGTGTATGTTCAACAGTATGAATGTGAAAAGGTGAAAAAGTTTTTTAGAGTTGCATAGATTACAAGTGTGCTTTTAGTCGAAAATTTGTGTCATGTTTGTGTATGTATACAAGCGTATACATATGTATACAAAGGATTAAGTGAGGGAAAAAGTTACTCACTGGTCATTGATGTGTATGTCAGTAAATGTGTGTACATGCAAATGTATACATATGTATTTACATCTTTTTACTTGCTTTCCAGTTGCTGGTGAATGCATGTGTGTGTGATTGTCAATTCAGCCGTACTGCCTTGATATGAGGCAGCAAGACTGAATGATGAAATCTCAGCTGTAATTGTTTATAAATGAATATGCTAGGCTCCCAGACACACCAATTTTGCCTGGTGCAATGCTGACATCTATTTGTGAATAAATCCAATTTTTCTTTTATGAATTTGGAGGTATATTTGTGGAGTGTTTTTAGGCATGATTCTTGTTGAACTGAGTTTTAGTGATCCCACACATATCAGACTATAACTAAGTTGATATGAGTTGAAATGGGGCAGTGGGGAATCTGGCTGCACCTAGAATGATGCAAGCGTTGGAGAAACAAAATACAAAAATATGAAAATTGTATCATTCCCAGATATCTTATCTTTTAGAGGATATTGGATCTCTTATCTTATTTTTTCACAACTATTCAGGCATACATATCAATATACATACACTGATATCTAAAAGAAATTGCAGATATTATAAATCTATATAAATACCTTCATATATATATACATATATATATATGTATAAATCATGCTTTATTTTAAAAAAATACTTACATGTAATTGCTTTCAGCAGGACAAACATTGAATACAACAAATACATATATACATATGAATGAATGAATGAATGTCTCGGCTTTGCGAACAAATTGTTGAGAGAGATTGCCGCATAGATAGGACCATAGACTGTGTATATATGTATATATTTATATAGATACAATTGAACTATTATGAATGAGACAAAATCTGAGTAAAAATATGAAGACTTGATTCGTTAATTAATTAATTGATAAATTAATTGATTTTTATGCAATACATGTTCCAGGAAGGGTTCCCATCTTCAGTAGCATGTGTGTATCTTTTAGTGATTAAAAGGTTTGCTTTCCTTAGAAAACATATATAGCACTAGATATTTGGCTTTGGAAAGTATGATACATTTGCAGCTTGATGAAAAAAGAGATAAGTTTCGCACTATAAATGTTTATTTTTCAACAATATTTCTCTCCTTGTCAATGCACTTAATTAATGGGTCCCCTATACACAATTTTCAGCATGCCTTTCCTGCTTTCCTGCTGACTTGTATTCTATTCATGGCAGGGATTGGGATCTGTTTCTGTTTGATAGTTCACCTTTTGCCTGTTTTTATGGCTTCATTGAAAGCTTCTCTTTCCAGCTTCAGACAATCCTGGTCCCTAATCTTTGGCTCATGGGGAAGACATTTTCCATTAGCAAGCTCTTTATGCAAGAGCTGCATGAGGATTCTTTCATCACTCATTCTTACTAAATGACCATGCCCATCAAAGCCTATGCTTCAAGACTGTATCTTCAATGTTATCACAACAACCTCTCTCAAGCATCTCAACATCTCATCCAGTCTTCCAGAAGCATCACAGGCTTTTTAAATTTTAATCCAATCGCAGATTTCACTCTCAAGGGTATAAAACCAGTCAACAGTACCTCCGAGACTTCATCCATTGCCAGACATTAGCCAGATAAATAGACATTTGGCTCACTCTACCAGATGCAGGTTGAAACATCACCAAAGTTTCCTCGAGACAAATAATGTTTGAGAGCAGTGCAAGCTTTGGTGAATCCATCAAGGAGATGCTGTATTCATCTTCAATATGGGCCACTAGATCACAGTCATCTGTGTAAAACAGATGTTTCAACAAAGATACAAGTATCTTGGTTTTTGATGTAAATTGCCTGATGTTAGACACATTGTCAGAGGTGCAACAGTGAATATAGACTAATGGGTGGAAAACCATGGCAAAGTACAGCAGAAATAGTGTAGATGCCAGGATATCTCCTCGTTTCGCTCCATTTTCAACAAATATTGGTTCTGACAGTTTTCCACCAACATTAACCCATGACATTATGCCAACATGAAATGATCGCAGAACAGCAATAAACATTTCAGGGCAGCCAAACTTTCTTAGAATCTCCCAAAACACAAATCTGTTCAAAGTATCCAAGACCTTAGACTAGTCAACAAAGACTTGATACAGGTCCATACCTTGTTCAATACACTTTTCCAGTAATTGCCTTGCAGTGAAGATCATATCAGTCGTTCGATGACCAGTGCAGAAACCAAATTGTTATTCAAGGTGAATGACATCAGTAATGAGACAGAGTAAATGATCCAACACACTACCCACTGTAGACAGTAGGGCCATACCTCTATAATTTCCACAATCATCTTTATCACACTTGCCTTCGAACAGTTCAACCACAGTAGCATCTTGTCAGTCTTCTGAAATAGATTCATGAGAGCAAACAACCTGAAACAAATTGTGAAGATACATCAGGATCTTTTCTCCATCGTACTTTAACAATTCAGCATCGATAGCATCAATCCTATGTGATTTTCTACTATTCAATTTCATATCAATCGCATCAAATTTTCCGAAGACGGAGGATTTTCACTGGGCTATTTGGAATGCTATTCACAAATTCCTCATCAAAATGCTCCGGCCACTTTTTTAGAATTCTAACCAGGTGTTGAACAAGTTTCTTTCCATCCTTGAAATGTAGAGACATGTCTTGTAAAGAAGACAGTCTATATATATCTCTCAGAAGATTATATAAAAATATGTAGAAAGCAAAAACTTGTGTGCAGCCAAGACTCTGTGATATGAAGGACAAGTGATAGAGTGAAAAGTCTGATGAGATACAAGCAACTTAAATTGGCAGAGGGCTATGGAAAGAGCTATGTTAGGAAGCAATGGGAAAAGATCAACATGGATCCCAGAGAGGCCCTACATGAAGGATATTTTACAAGTAATTAGACAACAAAAACTGAGAAGGGTAGGTCACATGATAAGAGGAAAGGAGAACAGATGGAGCAATAGACTAACTGATTGGTGCTCGTGGGACAGGAAACACAGTAGGAAAAGACCAGACATAAGATGGAGAGTAGAGGTAGAAAAGTTTGTTCTTAAGACTTGGCAGAGATTAGAACAATTATGCTCTTCATGGTAGGAGATTAGAAAAGCCTTTCTTTAGGAGTGGACTCATAATGGCTGATGATGATATATATAAACATGTGGAGGAAGTTCAAAGTAGATGTAGTTGTATGTATAAGAACTGAATACCTACATATAAACATGGAGAGTAAAATTTCTTTTACATCATACATACACACAGATACATCAACACTCATACACACACTCAGATACATCAACTCATTTACATCCGTACGTACATTAGCATGCATATACACGCACACACACACATATATATATATATATATATATATATATATATATATATATATATATATATATATATATATATACATAGTCTAAGAACCTTTACAGCTTCAAACACTAAGCACATGAATTTTTTTTGGTGTCATTTCAGTCCCTTATTTCCTAATATCTGTTAAAGAAATTTATGCAATTTTCTTCAGTGTTTTCTTCACTGTTGTATATATACTTTAATGCTATGATGCTATGTGTGAATTTCCTCTTGTTGGGAACATCAGTTATTCACCATATAACCATATTGGGGATTTAAAAACAAAACAGTTATATTAACATGGCACTCCAGTATATATACTGAACTATATATATAAATATGTATGCAAATAGATATGTGGAAAATGCTTCATTCAAAAATTATAAAAGCAAGGCTTTTTTTCCCAAAGCTAAAAAGAGATTTTTGTGGTGACAAAAATGAATGGGAAGTGAAAAAATTTTTAAAAAAATCAGAGGATTCAGATTTGCTGATTTTACAAATCAGTGAGTGGCTGCAAAATGCTCAAAGTTTTGTTACCGTAAGGAAAAATGGAAAGGTCTTTTGGTGTGCTTCCAGTGCAGCACACCATTTTATGCAATTGTTGTATGTGCTTTTATAGCATGTATGTGTGTCCATGCTTGAAGAAAGGAGAGTAATGACTTATTATCCACTGGGGATCAAGGTATTGGTGAACTGTGGGAAAAGAGAGTCTTGTAACAAACATTCTGGGGTGACAGCTGCCCAAGTCTGAATTGGATGAAAGGAACTTTTTATTCAGAGATTGCTTGCAATGTTAAAGTAAACAATTCAAAAAATGAAGCTGATCAAGAAAGAAAAGCAGACCCTGGTAAAACCTTCTTCCATTTATTTTCTTTGTTGCTAGAGATTCAAACTTAGTTGAAAAGATTAAACGAGCAAAAGATTCTGTTTTTGAAGCAGCAAAATTATGAAGAAATCAGCAGACACACACAAACACACACACACACACACACACACATACACACACATGTAAAAGGGGGATTTTTGTTTCTTTGTTTCATCATCATCATCATCATCATCATCATCATCATCATCATCATCATCATCATCATCATCATCAGTCTTCATCATCCATCATTAGACATTTAAAAAGAAAATGATTCATTCTTGTAATTAGGAATATGAAATGACAATGTAGTTGAAAAGATACTGCCTGAATAATTAGTTTAACATGTGGGAAAATCGTTTTTTGCATGTTTAACTACTTGATGCCATGTGAAAGAAATTCAATGTGTAGTTCCAGTATTTATCATCATGTCTATCTTTTTTTTTCTGAATTTCTAAAATGACGAGTCCTCATAATCAGTGTTTTCATCTTGGTTGTTAAAGTCATTTCTGATTTTCTGAGATAAAGAATTTTCATTATGATTAGTGATGTCCTTGTCTTTGTTGTTAGAGTCATTTCTGTCTGAATTTTTGAGATGAGACATTCTCATTATTGGTGTCCTCATCTTTGTTGTTATAGTCATTTCTGTCTGAATCTCTGAGAGAAGAAAGGCCTTCTATCAGTGTCAACATCTTGATTGCTAGAGTCATTTCTGATTTTTCTGGAATGAAGATTTTTTTATTGTCCCCATCTTGGTTTTTTGTAATCATTTCTTTCCGATTTTCTGAGATGAGGAATTGTTCTATATAGGTCTATTCAGACTAGTGACTTAACTTTGGTTGCTATAATCACCATGTTTTAAGACAATCACATGGTAGATAAAAGTATTTGCATCTAGTTACCCAGCATTTGTGAGTTCAGGCAATAAGAGTCAGGTACCAATATATTCAGTAGGAAAAGCAAAAACTTTGCATCACCAGGAAAAATTATCTAGGAAGAATTAACCAATCTTAGTTAACCTCCAGCATGGACAGCTGAATGGATTTGAATGAAGGGTCTGGTAAAAAATTTCCTGAAAATTTAACAAATATAACAGACCAGAAGTTATAATGGCTGAAATGTGATTTTCACAACCAGGATGAGAACACAAGATCAAATAGCTCAATCTATATTTACTTATGTTTTGAAATAAAACTTGTTGGGTCAAAAATGTTCAATTATCCTATGCGCCTGTATTTTTGCAGATAATGAATTATTTCAACAAAATTAATGCAATACTTACACAAATAAATAAGTTTCATACTCTACAATTTCAACCAAATTTTAGTTGATCCAGTAGTTGATATGAGACTTCATAGAATTAGCAGATAAGATTGGTGTAAATTGTCCAAGATTATCTCTCAAGCACTATTTCTTTTCTGCTTAAAATTAGTCAAAATTGTCAAGCCTTGAATTATCTATAATTTAACTAGATATAGTCAGTATAAACCATAATAAATCTTGGTTAAATTCAAAAAATAATTATCAAACAATCTATGAGACTCTTACTCTTGCTATATGTCTCGTGTGCTCAACAGTGTCCACTTCTAGCCACTCTAGAAGTAACTTGAATTAAAGTGGAATTAAACTAATTGGATTCTGAACAGCAGATCAAGAATACCAAATTGGCATAAGTCTTAGTGAGAGGATCCAAACTTAATTTGTCAAGTTAAATTCTATACAATGATTCGTGTTTCATCTCAGTTTATGTGTCACATGACCAATCAACTTTTTTTATGGCTATCTAATTAGTCAATCAAACAAACAACTCTGAAAGTTTCATTAAATGCTTTGAATATTTAAATCATTGGTCAATGAAAAGAACTAACTGACAAAGAGATTTCTGACTTTTCATGAAGAAACTAATCTTTTATCGCAACCCTAGGAATTAGAAATCACTCTTTCTTACTCTTTACATGAATAATGAGTATCATTAACAGTTCAAACAGCAGATCATCCTTAAAAGGCCGTCTATATACATAATTAGGATAAAACGAACCTGACCTAAAGCTAACCACGAGTCTTAAAAGGTGAAAATTACCTATTTTATGAAAGTATTATGGGCTGGATGTTAATCATTTCCTTGTGATTATCTTTAGAATATCTGCGTAAACTGTTTAATCCGAAAGAGTTTCAAATTCTTTCTAGTGTCAAATCTACTGAATCAATATGATTAAGGCTAACCAGATTTTCTTGGAGAGTAATTGTAATCAATCAAAGAGTTTGGCAATAGAAGTGCTCAGCTGATTCCATGTGAGTTGAGAAGAAATTTATGGTTGAAGATGCAATGGATTTGAGGCTTTAGAAGTTCAAGCAACAAACATTATAACTTAAAAATTTGCAAGGGCTGATAATTTCAGCTGCCAGCATTTGTCATAATCATTATCATCAGTCTGTTAACCTCTGTCGTTGGACATAAAACCTTCCCCAAGCTTTGCCAGACCTCTCTATCATGGGTATCATGGAGCCAGCACTTCCTGGATTTATCTAGCATATCATACTATCTTATTTTCTGCTGTCTACAGCCTTGCACCTAATCTATGGGGATCCATAAGACATGAAGTTGTTGTCATTTAAGATATTCCTGCAACATATCCAGCCCATTGCCACTTGAGTTTTCCAACAGTTTCTGTGATTTTTGGACTCCTGTCTTTACTCTGATATACTATGCTGTCTTATGGTTTCTTCATGTGAGATTGAGCATGATTTTCTCATGTGCATGTTGCATGGTTCTCAGAGGGTCAATCTTTTGGTTAGGTTCTATGTTTCAGCTCCATATGTGACCATCGGTAGGATACATTATTTCTATACCCTTCTTTTAAGGACTAGTGGGATTTTCTTGTCTTTGAAAGTCAAGCTTGCTCTACCTGAAAGTTTGCTAACCTTGTATGATTCTTTGCTTGATTTTTTCGTCTTTTGATGACTTTAGGGAGACTCACTGTCCTAGGTATATGAAGTGGTCTACTTTCTCCAACTCTGCATTTTTGATTTTGATCATTGTGTTTTTGTCCCTACCATGTTTGTTGAACTCTCTCTCTCTCTCTTTCTCTCTCTCTCTCTCTCTCTCTCTCTCTCTCTACATATATATATATATATATATATATATATATATATATATATATATATATATATAGTCTTGGAGACTTTGCACTTTTATGCATTTAAGGTATTGTTGAACATCAATGCTGATAGATAATTTTTCTTTTAAAAAGTTTATACAATCCCAAAGCACCTGCAATGTTATGTCATGCGAGTCAGTTATTTTCTGATCACTGTTAAAGTTTTCTAGATTTTGAACAGAATTTGATTTTACTACTGTCATTTAGACAGGGATCCTAGGGTGATGAGTTTAATTCTATTTTGGGGATCATCAGCTGCTTTATTATGGACCTGTTTAGGGGATTTATATAACAGTATGGACATTTCGCTGAGGCACCCGCCAGCAGTGCTAATCAAACACAATAGCCCCTCATGTTTAGATTAACAGCATTATCCTAATTTTTGAAACATGTTGTTTTTATATGGTTTTACTTTTATTTTGTTATTTAGATTAGTATATTATTTCATTTTACTATTTAGATTTGGGGTATTATTATAAGACAGGTTAAATGAATGTTGTTTATTTTGTGGATTAGGTATCATATTTGAAGTGTATGTTTCTCTTAGATATGCAATCCAAATCTTTTAACTAAGGATCAGATATACAAATTACAAATATGTAAGTTCTTTGAGAAAAAAATGTCTTACCTTTTCTCTTTATCTTTCTTACATCTTTCTCTGGGTTACTTCTGTTTTTTTGAAAAATCCTTACTTTATTCTCAGAATGTTCAAAGACGCCTGACCAAAAAACTTAATTTGGAGATCACAAGTATAAACTGATTGCAATATACTGAGTGATTTTAAAAGATAAACAGCTATTTAACAGCCTAGATGAAGTGATAGTAAAATCCCTGTTTCAAACCGTCTTTATTGATACATTTCCATTTCCTCTTCATCCATATATGTATATTTTTTGATATGTCAGTGTAACTATACATTGCTTCCATAAATTGCTATATTCTAAAAATTTCCCCAAACCAAAAATATGCATATGATATGTTGATAACAATGTAACTAAGAATGTAATATCAAAAAGCTCAAATTGATGTTTGAAAATAACTCTTTCTTCAAGTTTACCAATGAACATAACATTAATAATAAAATACTCTTTCTTGATGTTCAAATACAAATGAAAAAAACCATAACCTCATTCTCATACAAAAAAACACAAGTGAGAACTGCCTTCTCAATTACGTTAGTGAATGCCACCACTCTTATAAAATTTACAGATATTAAAAACTTTATTAATAGAGCACAATTAATTTTCTCCTGACATACAATATTCTATAAAGAACTTTCTAACATTAAGCAAATGCTTTTAAACAATGGCATTCCTAACTATATAAATGATAGCTGAATGAAAATAGCCTTAAAAAAATCTCCATGATAATACCACTTATGATATATTATAAAGATAACAAAAACAGTACTATTCTCCTATTGAAATCAGATACGCAGAAACTACAAACTAAATGAAACTGTAATTCAACATATAACATGTCAGTACATCTTTCCTGATGAATCTGCTACATATATATAATTGGGGATATACAACAAAAAAATCAAAACGTTAATTTTAATACACCAAATTTTGGCCAGCAACTTCATATAGAAATATTTTATAAATCTAATTGCAAAGCAAGACTTGCAATACTTTAATAAGATAAAAACCTACACTTGATAAGATCTCCCAAGGACATAGTGGGGAGTGCTTAATGCTCTTAATAACTAGAAACTCCATCCCCTAGATAAGATTTAAATTGGCCAACGTAGTAAAACCCACAAGTAAAGAATTCCTACCATCTCACTTTTACAAATTTGTGATGAGTGGATAATTAAAATTTTGAAAAAAAAGATTAATTTCAACGCTAATGATCGGAAGAGCAGTTGAAAAGATCTTTTGGTCAAATTTCATATTAGTTTGAACCAGATGGTTCTTTTGTGAGAAAACAAAAAAGATACCGAAAAAAATTGGAACAACATTCCTTGTCTGTCATGAACATGTACTCACCAGTTGGGTTATTTAGGCACAGATCAAATGCTACTATGTGAGCTCCTGGACTGAGAGAGACCATGGCAATCACAATGACTATGCAGAGTTTTTTGGCAAAACATCACATCACCCAGGTCTATCAGACTCTGCACAGTCTAGATTTAGCTTCTTGCTATTTCTGGCTTTTCCAAAAGAGATTTTAGACCATGGAAAAGATTAAGGTGAATATGGGAAAGCTGCAAATGAAAGAGAACTCCATTAGGAATAATTAGAAAAGTGGAAACAAGTGACTGAGGCTCCTTTGCCAGAGGTGAATTATTCTTTTTGAAAATATTAAATAGCTGGATAATTTCCTTACAGACCAGAAGTGTGTGTACATATATACACACACACACACACACACACACACACACACACACACACACATATATATATATATATATATATATGGCGGATGAGGAATATATACGATGAATAAATATATCGCTCTCAAATTCAACCTTGCTGATGGTCCAGTTCCGTAGAGCAGAGGGAGGATACCAGCCTCCGGGTCTGAAGCTAAGGTTTCGATCCTGCACGTTGTACTGGATGGGATAATGGATAGTCTATAGCCCCACTGAAGAGTTCTAATACCATGAAACAGTTGTCTGTGGATGACACAATAATTAAGGCTCCCTTATTCAGGGTTGAGCACTCTCTACGTGAGGTAACTTGTTCATTGTAAGCTTATGCAATGCTCTTCCAACATGGAATGGAGCACTCTGGCGGATGAGGAATGTATACGATAAATAGATATATTGCTTAAATTCAACCTTGCTGACCGTCCAGTTCTGTAGAGTAGAGGGAGGATACTAGCCTCCGGATCTGAACGTAAGGTTCCCATCCTGCCTCGTGGTACTGGATAGGATTATGGATAGTCTATAACCACACTGTAGAGTTGTAATACAACAAAATAGCTGTCTGTGGATGACACAATGATATATATATATATATATATATATATGTATAGTCTAGAATGTTTTATAACTTCAAACACTATGCATTAAAAACTTTTTCAGAATTGTTTTGTGTCACTTCAGTCATTTATTTCCCAATATCTGTCAATGCAATTTATACAATTTTCTTCAGGGTTTTAACTGTTTTACATATACTTTGTTATTATGGCACAATGTGAAAAATTTCTCTTGTTCGGATCAACAGTTATCTATCATGTAACCGTTTCGAGGTTGTTTAGGGTTATTAACACAACCTCTGAACTAAGTCTTTTTACCCTATTACTGTAGAGCCGATAGTCTCCCTTGGCAAATGCCTGGTTGAATAAGCATAGTGAATGATTTGCTTAAACTCATCCGTTTTGAAATTAAAAAAAATTAAAAAAGCAGAAAATTGTCCTACCTTGCAATGTTAACAAAATTAATTAACTTTCTGGAATCACCCCCCCCCCCCTGCCCCAATATAATCAATTCTTTCTTTGCCCACGGCCCACCCTTCCACAAAATGTCATTGACATTCATTGAAAGCTTTTGGAAATATATAGTAAGGTTGATCAGACAAAAAGGAGTGAATACTTACACCCCCATGCAAATTTTTTTGTAGAGATAATGAGTACCCAATCTTCAAATTTGACAGACTTTGCTAAAGTCCTTTGGATGGAAGGGTTTTTTCAGATAAACTGTTGCAACATTTCTCAGCTGCTTAACTGTGGATTGGCTAACAGAATCTGATGCAATTTGTTCCAATCCATCTTTTATAATGTCTTAATTTCACTGTGCTTGTACTTTATAAGCTACTCATAAGCTGTTTGAGGACAATTGTCTCTTTCTGCAAATTCCCGGTTGATTTAGCACAATGACTGATTTGCTTGAACCGAATCCACTTTGAAATCATTCAGCATACACATTTTAACCACTTGAGTGTAATCTTTTTTCTGATATGATGAATAATTTGATGCTTGTGAAACCGATCATTTTGAAGGCCATGGATAGAAAAGGTTTGCAAATATTCTAAAACTGAAAATTAAAGAATTATCTCTGATATTTAGGAACTCCATTATCAACTTTTCTTGAATTTTGTAAATAAAAGCAATGGCGCTCTTAAAAGCCCATCTTTATCTGTTATTCACCATTAGTCTCAAACGTATACCACTAAATTTTGTCTCTTGGCTGTAGGAAACCATATAAGAGTTCTTGAAGGCAATAAATGAATTGTATGTCATGCCCATCTAGCTTTGTTTAAGATTATAGACAAAAGACTTTTGTGTTTTGCACTGGCTATGGCCTGTCCAGCCTGCTCTGGTTTTAACATTACTGGTCAAGAATAGAAGTTCTCTCCATCAGCACCTTTCTTATTTTGAGATGGCATTAGGCTTGCCAAACTAAGCCGTCTCATTGCTATGTTTTAATCTTCCGTTTTCATGTGTGGGCAGAGATTGGAAGTTGATTCCTGGTTCCTAGTATTCACTGATCAATGCTGAGAAACTATGGGGTGGGGACAAGCTAATCTGTTTTTGCTGTCCAAGACCCACAACATGTCATAGAAGAAATGGAAGCAAATGGGAAAAAGTAAAGGGCTAAGAGAGAAGAATGGAACTTAGAAGGACACTGAAATAATAGTTGGTTAAGGAAAGTGAAAGAGAAATGATTTGAAAGGCAGTGAGAAAAGACAGAATAAGAAGGAAAGAGGGTGGTTAAGGAAGGTCGTAGAAAGAGAGATTTTGAGTAAGATGAGGTCAGGGAGAATTAGAAAGAAGCAATGGATGGTTGAAGAAGGTGGATGAAAAACAATTTTTAAGGAAGAACAAGAAAAGAAGAGAAACATGAAGAATGATAAAATGTGGAGTTCTTGGTTGTAACGCATGAAATGTCTTTTTTTTCCCATCATGAAGAATATCACTAAAATTGAATGATTCGCTGTAATTGCATATCTTTTTTCATATTCAGTGAAAATAGAGAAATAATTAATTATTGGAGGTTTTGGAGCCCTTAATAGAAAAATTTGGACAACAATAACAAACCTTGAGAAAGGACAAAATGTAGCTTTTGTTAATATTGAAAGTAGATGTCTATAGTAAAGGAAGTATTGAGCTCTTTTAGTGAATAATTTACTATACATGCAAAAATTCTAAGGCGTTAATTTGGGCTTAGGCCTATATTTATTAGATAAGCTTACTACACCCCTTAAAAAATGCAATTCTACTTCCATAAAACTATATATAGGTCCAGAGGGTGTAAATGGATTTGTATAACCTATTAATTTGTGAGGGTTTTTTTTACTTACCAAGTTGACTCATATGATACATTATATTCTTTTTGAAGTGCAAAGGAAGCTGCTTATTATCATCACTTTATCACAGATAACAATAACCAAAACCATTCAGAGAGGAAGCTGTTGATTGTGAACACTTTGAATTTTGTTTATGGGACCCTATGATTTTGATAACATTATCCTTGATTTTGATAAGTGGCTTCCTCTATATTGTTTTAAATACAAGGAAGCTTTTTTTCAAACAGTTGCGAATGAGCTATGAACAATTGCTAAAACACTTTCAAGAGATATTATGGCTCATGCATCATTCCAAGGAAGGGTTGCAAAATTGGAAAAATGTGTGCATGTTATTGTTAGATAATCATTGGGAAAAGTTTATTTCTTAAGATAAATTATTGTTCAATTAGATATTCACCATTCTCTGTTGCTTATATCATCCTTCATCTTATGATTCAAAAGGTATTTGGAATATACGTAACAACCCAAGATAATATGATAGTGTTATATTTAAAGTAATCATATTTGATATAGTTCATTCATTTATTTCTTCTGTTAGCAGCTACAAAAAACTATGTATGCAAATCCAAATGGTGTAATCTTTGACTGATACTCACCACATTAACACCGGATGCATATTTTCAATACATCTCAAAGCACTTTTTTTTAATTACATGAAGAAACTTTTTTCTAAAGTTTCGAGAGGTGGGTTTTACTTGTGATGTAACTATAAAGGAAAAGTCAACCATGACTTTCCTCCATAGACTCAAAATTAAAATTAACAGGTGAAAAACAAAAAAGCAAAAGTTGGCTCCCCTTCGTCTGATTTATCTCACTTTCTTTGCATTGTGAGATAAATTGCTTTTGCTTATGTCATGGTTTTTGGTAGAACATTTAAAAGAAGTATTATTTCAGTTGATTTTCATTGAAAAATATGTCATTTTGAAGAGAAGGAAAATGAATGGAATTAGATCAATGACATTCAGAAGACAAATAAGAAAATAAAATATGAACAGGCCTGGTTAGTCACACAATAGAATCTGTTACTTGACCACTGTCTGTTTACAGCATGCCGTATTATGGGGGGGGGATCAAGATTTAATAGATGTCAGTGCAATTGCAGTCATCATAGAAGGAGGTCAGAGAGGCCTTTGTCCAGCAATTGACATGATGACTGTCACTGATGAGAAACATCTTAAACTGGACAAAACTGAGCTTACTAAATATGTTTATGTTAATTATCTATATATGGGGCTAAACAACACAGAGGTATATAATATATGATATATATTGGGCCCTAAATGGAAATAAGATTGAGGGTACGAATCTTATTTCCATGACGACTGCAATTGCACTGAACTCTATTATATCTTACCAGCAAACCTATCTCATTCCGCCGTCTTGTGTCTGGTCTTTTCCAATTGCATTTACAGTTCAATGGTCACCAATGAATTAATCTTTTGCTCCACCTGTTGTCATCACTTTTCGCCAAGTATCCAGCCCATCTCCATTTTTTTGCTTAATCATTTTACTCTAGTCTTTTACTGCTGATCCATGTTGATCTTTCCCTAGCTCTAGGATTTATCCCTTGCCTTGTTCTTACCATGACTTTCACTCCACACACACACACACACACACACACACACACACACACACACATATATATATATATATATATATATATATATTTACACACACATATATATATACACTCACACATATATATATATATATATATATATATATATATATATATATATATATATATATATATATATATATATATATATATATATAATGGAGTTGAAATTTCAAAATTTGATACATTTAAATCAAAAGTGCTCAATGTATCATTAATACAGTATGGAGCAAGATTTACTGAAAATTAGAAATATCTTTCACTAATCTTGAAACATGAATCTCGCATGAAACATGCCTGGTATTTTCTTTGTCTAATCTTTTGTATGTGTATATATACATATATATATATATATATATATATATATATATATATATATATATAGATATATATATATATATATATATATATATAGAGAGAGAGAGAGAGAGAGCGACAGAGAGAGAGAGAGAGAGAGAGAGAGAGAGAAAGAGAGAAAGAGAAACCGACAGATAGATATATAACAGAGCTACCAACGAGCAGACTGAGAGAAAGAACAGTATTGTGCATTTAAGTGTACAAACATTTTTCTCACTTTTACCAGATGATAAATGATAATACAGAATTTGTTTATAGACAATTGAATTTTGAGATGAACTTATATAGATTGCATGATTATATCTCTAAACATGATCAAGATTTTTTTTGCATTTTCAATGTGTAATGCACATACTTAACTTATCTATACATTCAGGAAAAATATTTGTCGTAGTGCAGTATAGATAAATGAATTGTTGTATTGCTAAAAGCATTCATGAATTGATCAGTAAGTACTCAATGATATTCATGTCTGAAAATTGAAAAATGGCTTTATGATATGTGTATACATGTCTCTATACAAGTGCATTCTAATTCATATATATATATATATGTGTGTGTGTTTGTGTGTGTGTGTGTGTGTGTGTGTATGTGTGTATGTGTCTGTTAGCGTGTGTAAGTTCATATGAGTGTGTGTGGACACTTTAGAAAATTAGACATTGATGACTTCAAGAATGCATTGTTTACTGTGTTGGGGCTTCTTCAATACTTGCCAACACATGATTGTTCATCATAATGCATTTTATTGAGAATATAAAAACTTATTCTAATTTGCAGAAAACAACCACTTGCATGTATTTCACATTTAATAAAGTTATATTAATTTCTTATTGGAAGTGTATAAGAAAGACATTTTGTTTATAATAGACTCTTTTTAGCAAGTACTGGGTAACATCAGTTTGTTAATTATCAACGAGTAATGTTTCCTAGAAAAAAATTGATTTCTACATAGCTAGATATATATAGTTATAGATAGATATAAAAATATCCTGTATGTATGTGTGTGTGCACATGTCTTGAATGTATTAAATAATTGTGCATATATATCCCTAAATCAAAGTAAACACATATGCTCAAATATCAGACCAAATTTTCTAAATATCACATGAATGAACAAAACTTCCATGGAGTAGATGTGTGTGCAAAATATTTGTACTTGTATATATACCAAGATATTTGTATTGTTAGCACATACATATCTGAGGCCTGTGTCATTCAAGGGTGACCATGGATTAACTGATTTTCCGCTGCTATGCGTATGTGCATAGTATGGAGGAAGTGTTGTCCCCAAGTTCCATCTCTTCTCCCTCTCTGACCATGCTGGAAGCTTCCAAAGGAAAGAGGCGTTCAATATATTTGGAGATCAGCATGGTTGCAGAGGACACCTCCCCAGCTGGTTACAGCACCTGGTATTCCCAGACCATCACCCCTCTAGGTACTGACCATCAGGGGTACATAGGGAGCCTGAAATGGCCCTGCCAAACCTAAAATCGGGCCCATTTTGACCAAGTACAGAAACATTTTGAGGTCAAATGTAATGAGTATTATAGCGTCCTCAGGTGAATATCAAGTGCTTCATTCCATTGTCTTATGATTCTATCACTGGGAAAATCTTATTTTAAAAACAAACACTTAATAATCAGATGAGAGCGAGACACATCCAATACATTTTTCATGTTAGAATACTCAGATGGAGATACAGACAAATCTGATGAACAGACTTCAAGTAGCGATCTAAATAAAGTTACATTTTTTATGTTTTGAGGCAACACTGAATATTTGCTTTTTTCAAGAATGCTTTGGATTTTAGAACTTTTATTCTCATGAGTTTCTCTGGTGATTCGAAATATAACGCTTCATACCAAAATGAAATGAAAGCATTCTTGATCTTATTTGAAGAATCACTGTTACATCATTGTATTTGAAGTGCTCACATTTGTGCTTTTTTTGATTAGAGCAACATATGTAAAAGAAACAGTGCATAAAGTACCAAATGCCCAAGTCACAAACACATGTAATTACATAGAGAAACAGAAAGGCATTCAATAATTAACAAATACTTGGAGCAAAGTTACTTGCATACATATGATGATAAAATGATTGATTTCCAACAAAACTGAGATTATTAAACTATAATAACTCAATTACTTGATAGAAGTTGATATGCATATGAATATATGACGCGATAATTTTCATTGAAGAAGAAGAATGTTATATATAACATGCAGTTATCCAGATAAATGAGTTAGACATATTTTTCTCTACCTATTCATTTATACATGCAACTACTACCACCTCTGTCTATCATGTCATGCTGGAAACCTGAGTGGAAAAAACCACCCTCCACCTCCACTAGAGATATTCTGCATCTCCTCTGCATTTCCTTACTATCTACTACTGGTAAATATAAGTACTTGAGTGATTTTGTTTCGATAAAAACTTCCAAATGGATATTTTACATAAAAAAATTCTAATTACAGATCTTTTGATTAGATGGTTAGCAAATTTCTTTTCATTAAATACTTAGGAAACTTAAATAATTTTACACTTGATTTCAAATATATGAATATTTTAAAGATATTGTTTAAAATGTATGTATAATAAACCATTTATACATAGAAGTACATCAATGTATTATTGAAGGTTTCATAGAAAACATGGCCAGTTAGGTTGGTTAGAGACAATTTTGTGTCATTGTAGGAAAATTATCACAAAAAACGTCTGCTAAACTTTACTGATTGATGTTTTGTTGATAAAATGTCGATGGACGTTTCAATCGAAAGACAAGGATGGATGCTTCATCAACAGTCAGTCAGTAGATGTTTTATTGAATGTACGTTTTGTAAAAATGTCAACAACATTTTTGTCAAAAGGATGTTTCTGCAACAGGGCTTTTTGGAGACGGACTTTTTGTCAATGGACAAACTGTCAACAACTTTCTTTTTTTTCAAAAGCATTTTTGTCTTTTAAACACTGTTTTTTCAAAACCTGGTTAATTTATCATTGAGTCAAATTAGTAAGACAGCTAATTTAATTTTGGATGATTTTTAAGAACATGCACCAATTTTTCTGATGAGACACATCCATTAGGGAGCATTTGAAGTAATTTATCCATAGAAATGTAAAAAGATATTTTGAACCGTCTGAAACCTGCTTCAAGTACGTAAAAGTATTCTTATCATTTTTCACAACGCACTTCATGCTATTTGCAATATTACCAAAGAAAAATCTTCAAAGAAAATATCTAAATTGGTGCAATACGTTTCAAATCTTTTTTAGAAAGTGGCCACTGGAAATCTTCAATATAAAGAAAGAAGTATTTAACTAATATTAAAAAAGTATATGACACAGAAAATGTCTGGGTGGTGGGGGCAAGAAAATTAGAATTTTGTCCTGTGTAGTTTTACGTCCATGTTTTTTACTATTTTCACTACAATTCTTAATCAAACTCCTTAAAATATAGAAAAAATCTGAACATTGAAATGCCACAAAGTCTGTCCAACAGAAAGTTCAATTGATGAAATGAAATTTGTTAATGAAAAAGTTAAAATTAAAATTTCATTCTTTCATTCTAATAAATCAACTTTAGCTGAGTTTACTTTTTTACAATACAAATCATAAATATTTTGAGACAATAGATATACAGATTCAACATTATAACCCAAATTAAAATACAGCATAAGATTTACTTCGAATCAACTTAAGATTAAGTCAAATTTTTTCTTTGCAATATGAAATATAAATATAAAAAGGTCACAAGAGGTGATTTTTGGTCATTTCTAGACAATTTTCTGAATTGCTTATTACAATTTTGAATCAAGTATGCTGAAATTTAGCCTTTGGGCCCATTTTCTCATGGAGAAGTTCATAGGAAATTTTAGGTTGATTTAAGAGGTCATCTGAGATTACTGGAGGTCATTTCTGATCATCTCTAGCCAACTGAAACTATTTATAACATAATATTGAGTTTGCTCTGAAGTACAAAAATGTTTTTGACATCACTGAAGGTCACCGGAGATTAATACCAGATTCAAATACTTTTTTCAACCATTTTGCAGCCAAAGACTTACATTTTTTTAGGTAAATTAGTATGTGAGATTAACCAGGATAGAAAATAATGATAGTTCACATGGTGTTGACTCGCAGGATCACTGGAGATCAGCAGACGTCAATTCTCAATTAAAATAGATATTTTTAGCCATATTGCAACTAAACAATTACATTCTCGGAGGTAAATTGAAACTTGAAGTCAATTTAGACAGGAAGAATGATAGGATAGATGGTGCTGGTCCCTGAGGTCATTGGAGGCTAGTGCAGGTCAATTTTAGATTAAAATACCTTGTTCCAGTAAATGAAAGAATTGGGAAGCACAACTGCTGAGTATCAAAAAGCCCTGTCAAACTAAAAGATGACATCGGTTCTTCTATTTTGGGCATAAGAAATGTTTTATTTGTAACAGCTACTTTTTCATGTGTAAATAATCATTTTTTTTCAGTTGCTGTGTTGTGTATGAGGAAAGATAATAAAGAACATAATTTTCATTATATTTGAAGTTATTTTTCCCCTGGAAACACTGAGTATCCTTGCTAGTTTTATATGAATTAGTAATCAATATGCATCAGTTTGTTCTTTAAAACAAAAAGATATGTATCTTGGGATTAGATTCAAGTCATAGAAGAGAACGTTGGGTGTTTTAGTCAGTACGGACTATCCAGAAAGCAAAATTTCAAATATGTTTGCTTGAACTTATTTTTATACCAATCCACCAGATAACAATAATGAGATTTTACAGATGACTTCTAACATAAAATTACTCATACAAACACCTATAAATAATGAAGAGTGCAGTAAGTTGTTCAGATTCATATAAAAATGTTGAAACTAGAGAGGCCAGGAAGGTTATCAGGTGCCAGGTAGCAATGGCCCACAAACTCACTTGCCTGGTGAGATTTAGCGCTATCTGCCCCTGCTGACTAGGTTTGACATTGCTCAACTTTGGTGATCTTACAATCATACATGCACATATACACTCACATACAAATACACATGCACATACATATACACAATATGAAGTAAACATATATCCTAAATTACAAGAACCCAGGAACACAGAACTTACAAATGCACGTATAAAAAACATAGTACAAGATATATACAAAAGCTTATTTGTAGCAGTCAGGTCAATAACCATCAATAGATGAAGTATCACCTGAAGGCTACTGCTTTCAGCAAAAGAAGGTCTACATCCCCTTTTCAGCAATGTCAGTAATCAGCATCACCTTGCCTCTATTCTTTCTCGTATCATCTCTAGCATGAATAGTCGATCTCTGACTTAGTCAGACTGCCATATGTTATGGCCAAATCAAGTTGAACACGCCAGTTTTTGTACCTAAGTTAAGCACTGTCAACCCTGCACAGTACTTGAATGGGTGACCAAGGTGTTCACTCATGAAGGCAACCATGTAAGTAGCTGAGGCTTGTGTAGAGAGCCCTGTATAACAATCATGTTAATGCTACCAAAGAGACGACCGATCTCTACACCATGCTCAGTAACGCAAGGCAACAACCTTCTCTTCCACAACCTCTGAATCAGCAATGGAATTAAGATTGAGGAACAAGTTATATGGTGATGTCTTCATCAGTAGACCCTTAATATACAAAAAAACCCAGAAATTGAGATGTAGGTATACGCAGTGCCCTGCATGCCCCACACTTCCCATTCCTTTCCTGAACCCTCAGGCTGCAAGCAGAAAGAAATTAATTAATTAATTGCTTCCCGTATTTTCTCTCTAGCTTAACTGAAACTAAAAGTGAGGACTATTCACAAAAACCTAATTACTTCAAGTTCATCTATCTATCTATCTATCTATCTATCTCAGTCTTGTTAAATTCATCTCTCATAGTATCTTCTATGTATTCAAGTCTTTTATGTATCTATCTATCAATACACATGGGATAGATATTATTGATGGATGAAGACACCATTTCTGCGTATAAATTTGGTCATAAATTTGGCATAACACCATCTGATATATTGGGGAGGGCTTGGTTGTTGTTATCTAGAATTAGTTCAAAGTGTCTTAACTCAGCTTTTCAAGGGATCCATAGTTAAAAAAAACTCTCCCAAATATCAGATATCAATCAATCAATTGTTGCATATATGAGCTATAAACACTTACGCACACAAACACACATCCATATTTGCACAAATACACAGATATCTATGTTAAAGAGAAAAAAAGCAGAAATAACAGCTGCAATGAATAGAAAAGGAATTGCAAACTGTATAGAAACATTTTCAGGGTAATGTACTGATAAGAAAGAACAAGACTAGAAAATCAAATTTCTTTGAATCAATATGAAGAATTGATCACTTCAGCAAACTGGGATTGATGATCGTCAACCCAGATTCCCCATTTTTCTGCACATGCCTCAAAAGATAAATAGATGGGTATATAAACAAGCAGATAGACAGACAGAAATACACACACATACATATAATAGATGAACTCTTAGGAAAGAGACAAACTGAGGAGTAAAAGTGTGTGGAAACTATTAGTTGATTGTTATTACTTGATATATATATATATATATATATATATATATATATATATATATATATATATATATAAAGCATCACAGTCATGTTGAAAGAAACAAATAGAGCAGATATAGACGATGGATGAGCAAAACAGGAATTTGGAGTCCAAACAGTTATTAGGGCCTTTGCATCAACTGATGGCTGTTTAGCTCAATGGTGAGAACAACACTATTTTGGAGCAACTATCCATCACGGGTTTTTTTCCCTGCTGCAGCCCTATTTTCTTCTATTGTTTATTCTATTTACATTGTCCAAGCCAAATGGTAGAATCACTGTGTTATAACATGTGATCATTTCAAATAAGAGTCTCTATATAATATAACATAATTCATAATCATACATATATACTTGACTAAACAAATCAGGAATGCAATATGATGTAATACAATAAACTATCCAATGTATGATGGGTTTATTTCATGAAGACTTTGACACATTGAATATTAAACATTAAGTTGATTTAGAGTAGAGCTTAAAATATAATAGGGAAAAGATTCACTGCACAAACATGTTCATGTTTCTGCTCTATTTGGGCTTTTTGGGGTGAATGATTTGATTTATTTTACATTCCTATTTAGGACATTTTGGGGCAGCCTATTTTTCTATGTGGTAGGATCTTCCTTTTATTCTATCTATATATGTTTTTGTTTTGTGGTTGGCAATTGTTTGCTGTTTTTTTGTTTAATGGGGATGTTATGTCTGGTGGAAGTTATGAATTATAAACCAGGTGGGTATGGTATGGGTATTTCCATCATTAGCATGTGGTTGATCAATCAGTATTTCTGTAGTAGGTTTCTTCTCTGAGAGTATTTTATTCTCACTTAAATCTTAAAAATGTAGAATTTCAACATTGAGCTTGATTTCAACTTTAAAATTCAGTTTTTTTTCCATTTCTTTCATGGTGTATTTTAGAATTTTTTCACATTTTCATGTGTTGCTGTTTTTTACAATTAGTAAGCTGTCATCCTGGTACTGTCCCATGTTTTTAGACTTCAGTTTTGTGGTGAGGTTATCCAAAATATATGAACCAATTAAGTCTGACATTCCAGCTGAATCGAGTCTGCTCATAGAAACATCAAAATCGCTGACGTTGTTTTTTAGTTAATTGTTTTTGATTGTGGATTAGTACTGTCTAGCTACAGTGTTTGATTATTTCTATATCTCTGTTGTTAATACTAGTGAAGGTTTTTGAAAGTTGCATGGCTTCCTCCATGATTCCTTCGGATATAGTGGGGTAAAAGTCTATATTTTTCATCTTAATGTTGCTGAACCAGATAAAAGCCTCATTTCTATGTGCAGCAAGGGAAAGAACAAAAGTTGCAAGACTCATGCTGAGATTCCAAATCAAATCTCAATTCTATTTTTACTTCAGCCAACTGAAAATATATGTATAGTCATTACTTGAAGATCAAGCAAAATCCTTACTCACAACAAGGGAATGAGAGAGAGATTGATCAGCCAGCGTCAAAGATTGGCGGCACATAGACTGTTTGTAGTCGCCTGACTATTCTACACTTCTTCTCTTCTTCCGGTGAGCAACCCTTAGTCCCCTAACTTATAGGTAAGAGTCCTTTTTCTATATCACTAGCTCTTTTGCTGAATTACCTGATACCAGAAATAAATGATCATCTGCCCTTTTTTCTTCTATCTTCTTTCTTTCTTTCAATTTGCACGTCACCAACCTTGCTATCTTTCTTTCTTCTGTCTTCAGAATCCTTATGTCTTTTTTATCAACTTTTTTTCTCTCTCTTTCTCCTAATGTCTTTTTAGTTAAGTTGCTATGACTGGATATATATCTGCTGGGGTTCAAAGTACACTTTATCTTGTCATAATAAATCTTCTTTAGATGTTTCATTTGATGACTGAAAAGGGTAAGTAATGCATCTTTAAAGATCAAATATAGTTCACATATACTCACGCAAAAAGTATCTTTAACAAAACAGTTATCAAAAAACAAAATAAAATATCTAAAATCAAAATTCAATTAAACTGTCCTCATCAGTCCTCATATTGTGAGAAATACATACGTAAATATATGTATATATCAAGAAATGGATATATGATCTGATGGAATGATTATGAAATTGTTTTATACTATATAGAAACTCTTTTTTGAAATGATCTCCTGTCATTATATGGTTAATGTATCAATCAGCCTAGACAATACAAATAGAATAAACAATTAAAGAAAATGGGACTACTGCAGGACCTTACTGTCAGCAAAAGATCCTACCATGTGAACGTTGTCTGCTGCAGAAATTCAACAAGCAACAAACAGGATAGATACTTTAATGTGGTGTCGCTCTTACCCTTGAGTTAAACAACTGTCGGCAATGCAAAGGCCTAAACAACTACTCCAACCCCAAACTACCACTCTGCCCACTCACAGTCTATATCTGCTCTATATGTTTCTTTTAACAAAACAATTATGTTATCAAAAAATGGATCTATGATCCAACAGAATGATTATAAATGGCATTATACCATTTTGAAACTATATTTCAAATGATCTACATAGCAAATGTATCTTATGGCCTTGACAGCAAGAATAAATGAATAATTTGAAAAGAGTAAAGCTCCCACATGAAATTACCTTCATTTAATTATTTTGTATCCCTAAAACTGTCAAATTTCAAAATAGTCTATGCTGCCACCACTCTGAACATGCTAACACCTTCATTAGCTCTACCACTAACAATACTGTCAACATCTATCTTGATCCTAAATCCAGAAGCAAAAATGTCATCAACCTCTGAGAATATATTAAATGCAAACTGCATTGGTGATTTGGTGTGACAATTCAACATAAGGCACAGAATTGAATCATCCAATCATCCCAACCAACTCACAGCAGAAGAACACTTCTGTGTCCCTGGCCACTATTTCAGTGCAGATGTTAGTTTTACAATCATCAAAAAAAATTTCGAAAATACACCTCCAGACATGGCTAATATTCTGGAACTACATGAGGATATGTGAACTGATAAACTCAACATTCTCTCCCTTATCACCATAGCACACTTCAATAAACATATCTTCTTATTTTCCATAATAGCACTACCTATACAATCTGGATCCCTGCCCACAAGTGGTTAATGTTACAAACCTATCCATACCTAATTTTTCTCTTATGCATACCAATAATTAGAAACGTCACACGTAGTCACCTACACCCTTACCAATTGATAGTTATGTATGATCCATTTTTCCTTGTACTATTCAGAACTATCTGACCTTTCTTAATATCTACAATGACCATTAAGGTAGATAATTTGCATTTCCCAACTGATACTTGATCATACAAAACAAAGACTTCCTCTTACTTATATCCGACCACCTTGTTTATTGAAAGGAATAGCCTCGACCCCATAGACTGACACTGGAATACCACCAGATAATTTCCAATACTTCACCTCTATTATTACCAAACCATCATTTTTTACATTGATATACCATTAGTACATCTATAGTTCTACTTCTCCATTGCTATCCATCTACCAATACAAACAAGTAACTTTCATCCCATCTTTTGGTCTTCATGATGATGCCAAACTTTATAAATACTTCCATCTCAACCCACACATACACCTTCTATGTCTTAAATTTATATTTATCTACACCCAAGTCTATGTATATTCTACAAGTATACAAAAACTACCTACACAGAAGTTCACGTAATAGAATCCAAAGGTTTTGTATTATCTGTTACTTTTTATTACTTTATAAACTTCTGGATGTTGCTTATGTATATTGCATATGTGTTGCATACCGGGGAATGTTGGTAGGTTTATGTACCTATATATATGTATACATGCATATGTGTGTATATACACAATGTGCGTGTGCATATGAAAGGTCATATGTGTCCATGTATGTGCTTGTATCAATAATTGAGTATATATATACACATATACGCAAAGACTTTATATTACCTCACTATGTACCCAAGTAGCACAAGACCATAACCTAGATTCCCATTAACCATGACAACTGAATCGTAAGAATACCCATCCCCTTTGATCATAACAACTCATTAAAGACTCATATCAACTAAACCCAGATTCCCAGCAACCATAACAACCAACTTTTAAAAATACCCATCCGCCTGGACCAAAACAACCCCCAAAATACTCACAACTGCTGCAACTACTTCTTCCAAAAGATCCAACCCAAACTAATATATATTGAATACAGAAAATAGTCTTGAAACTCAATGGACACATCACTATGGCCTCTAATGGATTTTCATTCTTGATTCTCATTTTTGCTTTCAAAGCAAAATATTTGATGCTAAATTTGTTTTCTATGGAAACCTAACCTTTTAACAGCTAAAAGGTACAAACATGCTACTGAAAGTGGAAAACCCCTCCCAAAACATGTAGAGAATACTAATCAATTGATTAGCTGAATAATTAATTAACTAATGAAGTCTTGATAAACATTTACTCCTGAGTTTGTCTCATTTCCAATAGTTCATACATATATATATATATATATATATATATACGTATATATATTATATATACATACATATATATATATATATATATATATATATATATATATATATATATGTATATATATATGTATGTATGTATGTATGTATGTATGTATATATAGCTTCTGACAGCAAGACAGCCTCCTGTTAGATGCAGGTTTGATTTCTGCAGCAGCCCATTTCTTAAATTGTTCATTCTATTTACACTTCCTAGGCCAAATTGTCTATTCACCATGTAAAATACGAGATGTCCGTCCAAATAGAGTGTCTAATGAAAAATAACACAATTATGATTATTCTGTTGGATTATGTATCCATTTCTTGATAATATATATATATATATATATATACTTTCAATGTACACACACGTATATATTGATCCGCTTTCAGGATGTGGTAGTTCTGTATTTTCAAGCGGTACCTGTAAGCTGTGTTAAAACCCAGGTAAAAGCTAAGTTTCAGAATGCTGATCTCTAATGCTGGCAGACAAATCTCTCACTTGAAAAAATTGTTATCTTTGTTCCTCTTATGTATCCCTTATGTGCCAGACTGATAGGTGTATGAGCCAGTGGCTAAGGTGGGGGCAACAGCTCCTCCTAAGATCAGCACAAATTATCTTGAATTTCAGGTTAATCAATGTAAATTGGATAAAAACCATGTAAGATTTGAGGCAACTCAAGCCCTCTGTCTCCCTTGACGAAAGAGCTCATATGCCTATGGCCAGACTAATCAAAGCTTAGTATCTATCTATCTATCTATCTATCCATCTATCTATCCATCTATCTATCCATCAATCTATCTATCTATCTATCTATCAATATATTCATCTATCTATCTATCCATCCACACACTTCCCCCCCACATAAACACACACATTTGTTGTGCGTATTAATTGATCGTATCATTCAAATTTTGTTACATACTTTTGTCAAATAATAGACATTGCAGACATGGTCATAAAAACTTTGTGAATAAAAGATGAAATTTGTAAAAATTCAAATAAATGATAAAATTGGAATGATACATAATCAATGAGGCTAATCCTTGCAAATTACAAGATGACTTCAGAGGAAATCAAAAATGGATAAAATGCAATTTGCATCCATTTTTATATTTTTTGTGTGACACATTCTTTAGTATGTGCAGAGATTCTACAATCTGATCGTAGATAGAATTGCCAAGGAGCCACTCTTTGATACTCGAAAAAATATGTAAATACTCTGATCTTGGACAGAAGTACAAATTCTAAGGTGAATAAACCCATCATTTTTGACCGGTACTATGCGAGTCAAGGCTGGATTCAGACCTTTGGAGCTCAAGGCAGTCCTGATTCTAAGGGCCTCTTGTACATGGAAGTTGAAATGCATCCCTAGAAAGGTTAAATGAGTCATATATCTGAAGTAAATATGTGTAGATATGTAAATAGATGGCAGCAAAACTACAGGTAGATTTTTAGGTAAGACAAATTAACAATTACTGTAGACCCAAATCACAAGAGGCAATTTTCTTAATTTATTTAAAACAATTGAAAGTGTAATAATGAAATGAATTATTATTAAAGAAACTATTTTTTAGGTATAATATTTTTGTATGTAGGGGGACAGGGGAGGGGGCGTATTCTTATAACGGTCCTGATCATCATCATCATCATCATCATCATCATCATTAGTCTTTCAGCGTCCGTCGTTGGACATAGACCTTCCTCAGGATTTGCCACACTTCTCTATCATGGGCGTCACGGAGCCAGTACTTCCTGACGATGCTAGCAGATAAATAATAAGGAAACAAGTTGGGAATTTACTGTAGCATACTTAAAGACAATCTTAGTTTACTCTTTTTTACACAGAGTTTGGATTCTTTGAAAAAAATGGTTTATTTCCTAAACCCCATAAAATCTTATTTTCTTTTAAACTGGTAAAAAAAAAAAATTAGCTTAAATCAAACTATCTATTTTATTCCACTTCATCTCTGTTGCCAAGAAAAAAGAGAAAAATTTTATGTTAAATATTTTTGAAAGTGATATACGCCAATATAGTTGTCCACTTCTCATAAACGCTTTTGCCAAAATACTAAGTTGGGTAAATTAATCAACACTAATTTGATGATGCTTGTCAGGTTGTAGAATAACTTATCATGAAGGATTTCTCATGATTCTGTACACACAACAAAGAAAGAGTGATTATGAAAAAAAATTCATACTTCTTTTTCAATAACTTTGATTTTCAAAACCAAAGATCAAACTCACACATATATAAAATAAATTGAAATTCAATTAAAAAATATTAAAATTTGATTTTTCAACTAATACAGAAATTAGTATAAAACATATTGTCTGTACAAACTGAACTTCATATTGTTCTAAATCTTACTCTATTCTTATAATTTTTCTAATGAATTCTTGATACTTCCTCAAGTAATTCCACATCACTCAACTCTTAACAGCCATAGGAAATAATTTTTGATATCTTATTAATAATAAACAATTAAATCAAATCCTTAAAAACAAAATGGCTGATATCTATTGAGATTATATTTATGAAGTCAGTATTTCAGAGAAAACCAATATTAAGCTTATTAGAGAAAAGAAACAAAACAAAAGAGGTCTCCTAAATTCACACGACTAATTTCTTACAATCTTTTTTTAAATATAATCATGCTTTGACTTGAAGCTATATTATGCAGAGACTTTTTTGTAAATAATCATTAATTTCTTATTCAATTACATCCAAATTAATGATAATACTAAAAGCTATAATCATTTCTTATGATGTCTATATTTAGGGAAGATAGCATGAAATTAATGATGAAATTTATGTATGATTGTTTCACCTCACTTTTTTATTAAGAAACAAAGCTGCAAATTTTTTACAAGAAAAAGAATGGATATTTTTAAGAAAATCTTGGTTATATTAATGAAAATTTGCATTTATTTACAAATGAAGTTAAATGCATGAATGGAGTAAGCAGCTGCACAGGGCCTTATAGACACCATAGGGCCACTAAGAGTGAGGAAGAGAAGACAATAACTAGTTGGGGCCCCCAAAATCAAAATCTGCTTGGGGCCTCATAAAGGATAAGCTGGCTCTGCCTTTAAATGATTCTGTACCAATATTTGGTTGCAAGAGAAATGACAACTACCAGAAATAAAAAGTGTAATTTATTGGAAAAAAAATTGCCTTTTCTTTTCAGAATTAGGAAAATAATTTTCATTAGAAATTACAAGTTGTAAATATCATCAGAAAGAAATAAGTTAAGATTTTTTTAAAACGATAAAGGAAGAAATATATCATAGCTTTTTTTCTTTGATAAGATAAAGTTCAAATTCTAAGATGATCAGTAAATTTTTTCCTCATACAGTTTGGATCATGTAAGTGCAGTTAGTGGTTTATCAGCAGATATTGATTTGCCGAAAAATAAATTGCGTACGGTTAAAATAGTAGATAAATACTCAGGACAAGTTTAGTTCTTGAATTTTTCAATTTGCTGAATATGTATATTTTATAAAAATAAAACAATATGTTCTCAAAATTAGTCAAGCTGTTTTTAAACTGGTTTACTCTTATGCCTTTGAAAGAATTTGTGTTGTACAATAGCAGTTATTTAGGAGCTTTACACATTGAACATACACTATACATATATATCTATGTATTTTCTGAACAATAGATGTATAGATATGTTTATATTGTGGATGTGAAGTGATCTGACAGAATGTTGATGAAAATAACAATCGAAAAGTGGAGAGAAAAACTGAAGAGATTGGTGTTAAATCTCAAGATTTTTTATTATTCTATGGGCATGTTCCGATGCATTTCGACAAGAGCCAGCCATCTTTTTCGGAATGCATTGAAATATGCCCACGGAATAATAAAAAATTTTGAGATATAACACTTATCTCTTGAGTTTTTCTCTTCACCTTCTAATTGTCATTTTCATCAACACATATGGATATGTATCTATACAAAAGAAAGTGTGTATTTGCATATCACTGAAATATATATTCTTCACACTATGTCATGTATCTAAGCTGATTGCATTGTGGAGCAATATCTTATAAGACCTAATCGTTATCTCATTGACAGCCTTTGTCCAAATTATATATGATCTAAGGGGATTGGACATGAGTGTTATGAATCAATTTATCAATGTAGAATAAAAAGATCCGAACAAATAAATAACAGATATATAGAAATAGAGACTATGGATTCAGGGACGGGTTGACATGTACATGCGCATACTCATGCACACATGCTTACGCATACAGAGATAATCTTTCAAAACAATTTCATATCGAGTGAGAACAAGTTATATGATTAGCAAGAAATATTGCTGATTGTGCCAGGTCAAACTTCACTCCTATTTCTATTCAGACCAAAGACGGTTTCCCTGAAAACTTGTCTGCTTGCCTCAGTTGGTAAGAGAGCCACCAAGCAATCACTTTATTTCAAATTACTCTAGAAAAAGTTGATTTTATAATTGGGTTTGGTTGTTCAATTATTGACTGTGTTGATGTATTCATTGCATAAAGGAGAAATATTTCACCAACAAGTTAGAATTACCATGCGACACCTATATAAAACAAGAGAAATTTCAATTACCTCTGCAAAAAATGTATACTTTTATTCCAACTTCATTGAAAGAGGTAAATATATTGTTTAAATGATTCCTGTCATATCCACCTATTGATTTATCTAAGTATCCATGTTTAATCATATCTATATATATGTATATACTTACATACAAACATGTATACATACCAACTGTGGTCCATTAACTACTTCCAGAAACCATTCGCTAGTGTATTGAATTCAGTCTTTACTTGGTCCTTCACTGCTGTGACCCTAAACTTGGTAAATATATCGATCTACTCATAGTAAGCATTTGTTGTACTTGCTGAAAATCTACCCGATGGGTAGATAGCTAGCTAGAAATCACTTCATTATTATCAGGGTGAGCATGAACACAGTCCCCACACTCATTTTTTTTTTAATTTTCCAAATCTAACTTACTAAGAACATTTCAAGGGGTCTCATTAGTACACACAGAAAATTTCATCAGGATGTGTTGAGTTGCTCCTGAGTTATGCAGTCACATACAGACGAATACACATTCGGTGAATTATGATAGGATTTGCATATAGCTTGGTTGAACATAAAATATCAGTGGAAGAAATAATCTAAATATTTATTAACAATGATTAAAAATTCTAATTTCAGCATTTTCAACATTGTGTGTATGTACATGCATGTATGTTTGCACACCTATAATATAGATACATAGATAGGTAAAGAGAGAAAGATATGTATAGAGAGATAAATAATCTAGATAGAATTTTCCTAGAAAAATTATAATTTGATATATCTTCATTATTGATTTTAAATCTATTTATTGCATTGAAGTCAACAGATTTTCTAAATAGTATGGAAAATGTCATACAATGAAAAATAACCTTAGATCTTTCTTTATTCAACAAAATGCACTATATAACTATGGTGTCATCTAGCTGTTTCTCTTTTTCAAGTCTATATCAGAGCATGTAAATCTGAAAATTCTGAAAGTTCTTATGGTACGCAAGAAAGATGAAGATAAGAATTTGATCTCCCTGTTTTTGCTCATTGGTAAAATAAGACAAAAACGAAATTTGTTTCCACATTTTCATCAAATTTCACCTTAATTCTAACAAATGTTTTTCTTACTCTGTCTAAAAAATACCTCCTCATACACCATAAAATTAGGTAAAACACACAAACTCTGCTCTTCGATGCTTGAAAATGTGTTTATAAAATTTGTTACTATTTAAACTCTTTGTGGCAACCGATGGACATCACAACTCACAACATTGATCCCCAAAGATCACACGCAAAACTGAGGCCGACAGAATTCAAGAGGGAGAGATGAACTAGACAAAGTCAAAAAATACTGGCTCCACAACGCCCATGATAGAGAAATGTGACGGATCCTGGGGAAGGTCTATGTCTAACGACGGACAATAAAAGACTGATGAGAATGTTAGCCATCTTTATTAATTTTTGATTAGTACTTTCTTTCCGCTTTTTAAAACGACTTACTCAGTCTGTTGGACTACAGGAGTGAGTGAAGAATACAACACATAAATACAATAACAAATATGGTGCCAAATGATTAGTGAAGGATAGAGGATGAGTGTAAAGTTTAGATCTGATCTTTTGCCAGCTATAAGAGCTCTAGTCACTCATTTGGTAGAACAGTGCTATACATCAACAGATCCCGAGTTAGAGACTCACCTAGAGCTAATTCTTCATCTCCAATCTACACTGCTTACTTGCTGCCATTAACTGAAAGTCTGAAAAGTTGCCATAAAAAACAACTAAAAAATTTACAATGAAAGAGAATACTGATTACAAAGACTTTTAACGAATGACTGAACTGAAGAGAGATAGAGATAGATAGATAGATAGATAGATAGATAGATAGATAGATAGAGAGAGAGAGAGAGAGAGAGAGAGAGAGAGAGAGAGAGAGAGAGAGAGAGAGAGAGAGAGAGAGAGAACTGAAAGCATCAAAATCTCCTGAATAAGAAAAAATAATATCTTAAATAAACTTTCTAATATGCGTACATGGGAGTGTTTTTTGGTGGAAAGCATAAGAACATAAACACATTCCGTTTAAGTGAAAATATTCTTGTTTTAAAGGAGAACAAGCTTAGCTACGCTAGTGTTGTGTCAAACTCCCTTGCTTGATTGAAATCTAAAAAAGTAAACATTGTCACATCTTGACTCCTTTATCAGCAGTTCCTATAAATGGGATTGGAAAACTTAAGCAAAAGAAGTCGACCTCTGTTGAGAGATTAAATTCTATTTTTGTGTACATAGCCAGCTTTGTTTTTTGGTGAAGTCATTGTCAGGATTGTGATAAAGAACTCTCAAGAAGTAGAAGATTGACAACAAGGGATCAAAAGTATTTTTTTCACAGAATTTTATGGTTTGTTATAAAGAACAAGCATAACTTTTGTATCTTTCTTTTTAATCAATAGTTCCAAAATTTTCTCTTGGAGTAATTCAGTATCTTTTACCAAATTTATCATATTTTAGAAGATGATGAAAAATTAATATCATCTACTGATAAGAATTCTCAATTTACCTATCATTGAAAGAATGCAAAGTAACCTTCCTATCACTCTTAGTCATTTTCTGTGTACATTTGTATCATGATGATGATGATGATGATGATGATGAGCAGCAGCCGTTTTAAGTCCCCTGCGGGACAAAATCCTTTACCGTCTCTTTCCAGGATGAGAATAATTGTGCAGATCTCTACCATGTCTTACAAACTTTTCTAATTCATCGCTCCATCTTGAGTCTGGTCTTTGTGCCCTGCTTAAGTTTTAATCCCTCGTATGATACCCTACACCCTGGTCCTCTTTTGGATCCATTGATCTTTTTCTATTGCTAAGGGTTATATCTTAACATCAATGCTGTTTCCATTGCCTTAAGTGAAGATCTGAATTTGTTTTCAAATGGTTTTGTTAGTTTCCAGATTTTGCAACCCATATATCATAGCTGATATCATGCAATATATATATATACATATATATATATATATATATATATATATATATATATATATATATATGTATAAGCTCACATCTATCTATCTATTCATCAATCTAAATACATAAGTATGTATATATATATATATATATATATATGTATAAGCAAAAAAATATGTGTGTGTACACAGTACTTGTCATAAGTTTTTGAACAAACAGATATTTTGCTTCTAATTACTTGGTTTTGAGATTTCTTTAGTTGTGTTTCGTGGTCCCAAATGTTTAATTATATGAAAAATGGTTTGTTTATATCAGAAAGTACTGCTCATAAGTATTTGAATAGGTTCAAAATCTGTTTTTTATTGCCTACAATCACAAATGCCATTAAAGATTTTAAGCAGGGGTGGATCCAAAATAATTCACTAGTCCAGCAACTCTTCCAAATGGCAAGTTGGTTTTTTTTTTCATTTGACAATCTAATTCAATTGAAAAAAAATATTTCCCAGAAAGTTAGAATTCAGCATGACAAAACATGACTAAATACATGCCTTGTTGTGCTGATTGCAATAATATTTGGTTCTTTTTAAAGAATATTCCTATTTTCAACTTGTAAATCAAGTCATTAAGAAGCAAAACATCAATTGCTCAAATACGTATGACAAGTACCGTATCAAATTCTGTGTAAAACTTAAAAAACATTGAAGAAAATTACATAAATTACATGAACAGATATTGGGAAATTGACTGGAATAACATAAATATTTGGAAAAAAAAAATTTTTTACTTAGCATTTAAAACTGTGAAGACTATATATACATGTGACAGAAGTGACACAAATTTTTTTTTTAAAAAGTTGTTTAATGTGTAATGTTTGAAGCTCTTAAGCTGTCTAGACATACATTTATATACATATATATATATATATATATATATATATATATATATATATATATATATATATATATAGATAGATAGATAGAGAGAGAGAGAGAGAGAGAGAAAGAGAGATTTCACATACATAGAACCCTTAAATACATATAAAATCATCGTATTAAGTGTGATAAGCAGACTAGATAGATAAATAGATAGATAGACAGATAGATATTGCTTAAGTGAATCAACATAGCCCTCACGTGCACTGAAACTAATTATCTGAAAAATTATCTAAAAAAATAAATTTTATCAAAGTTATCTTTAAAAAAATTGACCTTTCAAATAGAATTATCATAAAAAATGAATTTTTTTTAAAGTTATCTTAAAAAAAAATGGATCTTTTATGTAAAATTATCTAAAAAAATTCCAGCATAAAATTTGAGCATTTGGTTCAAAATGACTAAGGAGACCAAAAACAATCACTTTTTTGCAGAAATAAAAAAATATTCTTAGATGGTGTCCAGTGGTGAACAAGTAATTTTACAAGAGTTTAGCCCCTAAAAAATGTGATTGGGAGCACACACACACACACACACACACACACACACACACACACACACACACACACACACACACACACACACACACACACACACACACACACACACACACACACACACAGATAGGCACATAGACACTGATACTCAAAGAGAGAAAGATCAGTCCATTTGGCTGGTTGGTCAGGCCTTTCGTAGGTCTAAGGTAGTTTCATAGATAGTTGAATATATGTGAACAGATTGAACTAACCAACTAGATATGTTAAGTGATAGGTTGTTTATTATGAATACTTATGTTAGTCAAGTAAATGGATGAGTATGTTAAAAGAAACAGAAAATTGTCAGATATGTTAGATAAGTAAACAGAGTTGCATTATGAGCAAGCTTGATAGATAATGCACGAGGTGCATCATTGCCCCCCCCCCCTGCATATTGGGGATGCATCTTCTTTTGCTATAATCATATATAAATTGCATGCAGTCATTTACATATCTAGATGCCTAATTCTTTGTTAAAATTATAAAATTCTTTGTAAATTCTTTGTGATTTCAATAATGGCTGCTACTAGCATTTTTTTCTTTTATTTTCCCTGACAAAGAAAACTATTGTGGTCGCTCTCCATTTTATAATCCTGAAATTTTCTAGTTAAATTTTTATGCAGTATTCATATTAATTACATTTCAGCAAAGTGTTTTTTTTTCAAAATGAGAAGGAAAAAAAATGATGAAGTAAAAATGACAATGGAATAAAGATACAATAAGGAGATAAAAAAAAGTTTAAAAATAATGAATGAATTTTGTGCACTTTGTCACATTACAGAAATAAAAAAAAATTTAAAAAGAATGTTTAAAAGACTGAAGAGTCAAGAAGGCAGTTAGTAGCAACAATATTATCTTGATTTATCTTTTATTAGATGAAGCCTTTACCATTATTATTATCAACTAGTCAATGGCCTATCACTTTACTGAAAAATATCATGTGCAGAACAACAGGCTCAGCTGACGGCTGCTACTGATACTATCAGTGTGACAAAAATGGTAGGGGGGAAGAGGAGAGAAAAGATCAGGAATTTTATAAGAGAAGGGAGTGAGGATGATAGCTGCTACTGATACTATGTGTGACACAGCTCTTGATATATACATGTTTATCTCAAATTTATTTGCTTTTTATTGCAATTTACTCAGGCTGTCAGGCAATGAGTTACTGGCATGGATTATCTGCCAACTGTAAGATTTTCGTAGCATAGGTGGTAACAGCAGCTGCTATGGATAACAAGGCTTCTTTAAAACAAGTCAGTTTGAGCCTCAATGAGAGCTTATCATTTCATACCGCACTTTTTACTCTCTACCAGGAATTGATGCATGTAAGAAGCAACCAAAAACTAACATGAAAGAAAACACTAGTAAAAAACTAATGATAACTCACCATCACAGTGAATAATTAGACAACCATAGCATCAAAATTTGAAATCAAGTAAAAGAATTCCATTGAAAAATAAATATGATCAGAATAAATTCTATTTATGACATCACTGGCAGTTTCCATAGATAGAGATATGAATAGAACTGATAGATATCAATTCCCTAGAGTGAAAGAACGGTAGATAGATATTAAATAGTCCTAAATGAATATATAGATAAATAGATATATCAGATGGATTAGAAGCTAAAATAAATTTAAAGAATATATGTTATCAAAAGCATGAATAAGCAAATTGAAGTACTGAAATGAACATGGTCAGAATGAATTCTATTTATGACATCACTGGTACTTTCTATGGGGAAATACCTGAAATGAAGTATGAACATCTAGAAACATCTAGATTCTCCAGAATCTAGAATGTTTTATCCAAAAAACAAAATTAACATTCTTAGAAGGGGTCTAGTAGAGCACTGATGCTAATTTCCAAGTCTGTAGACAAAACGATATGACCAGGAGCTCTAGAACGTATATACGCATATAAAAATGGTATAGAACCCTTTGCCACCTTTAGTGGCTATGGTTGTTTGATAAAGGCAATTGGTATTGCTTATAATACATTCTGTGTCCTTTTCATTCTCAATGCTTTTTTATTCAGTTCTTCAAAAATTTTATCAAAAGTCTTAGAGTAATCTTTTGCCTTTTCTGGTTGGACACATGTTTTTGATAAATGTCTCTGTATATAATAAGCAAAAGCACAAGCATAAATGTAGCTGGCGACGAAAAAAGGTTGAGAGAGAGAGGAATGGGATAGAAATAGATAAATGGATAGAGGAAGAGAGTAGGAAAAAATGATAGATTAATAAGTGGTAAAGAGAGTAAGACAATTGTGTAATAAGTGGAAAGGGAAATAGATAAGAAGGAATTGATAGATAGATAGATAGATAGATAGATAGATGAAAGATATAATAGATATGTAGACCTAAATAGATCATGAGAACAGATGCATATAGATGAGGAATAGTCTTAAGACAGATAGACATGAATAGTCCAAGATAGATAACGAATAGTCCTAGTTAGATAAGTAGATAGATACAAATAATTTTAGATAGATAGATATGGTTAGTCCCTGATCAATAGATAGATAGATAGAAAGATAGAGAGATAAATAGATAGAGAGATAGATACAAATAGTCCTAGATAGATATGAATAGTCCAAGATGGATAGATAGATACAAATAGTCCTTGATTGATAAATATGTATAATCCTAGATAGATAGATAGATAGATAGATAGATATGAGCAGTAAGATTGATAATGGATAGATACGAATAAATCTGAGATAGACTGACTGATAGAGATATGAATAGAACTGATATAGATAGATATGTAGTCCAAGATAAATAGACGAATTGAAAAAATATAAATAATGAATAGGGAGATATAATGGTCATATAGATAATAAAGTCTTTAGATAAATAGATAGATATGAAGTCTTCAGATAGATAGATAGATTGATAGATAAGTAGATGCATAGATTTAAACAGTCTGAGATTGATAGATAGATATATGAAGAGAACTGAGGTAGATAGATTAACAAACTAACAGATTGATAGAGATATGAATAGAAATGATAGATATCAATTTCCTAGAATGATAGAATGGTAGATAGATATCGAATAGTCATAGATAGATAGATAGATAGATAGATAGATAGATAGATAGATAGATAGATAGATAATGAACAGCCATAGATAGATAGATAGATAGATAGATAGATAGATAATGAACAACCAGGAATAGATAGATAGATTAGAAGCAAAGACAAATTTAAAGAATCCATGTAATTAAAAGCATGAATAAGCAAATTAAAATTCTGAAATATATAAAACATAAAAAAATCAAGCAGTTATTGGGAAGTAGAATACCTTGATACAAATATCAGCATATGATACTATCATATTTCTTCATATGCATATACATACAGTCATACATACAGATGCATTAAAAAGCTTGTAACTGGCTGGCACAAAACTGATAAATATAAGAATATTCAGTATGTTAAAAAACTTTCTTTCTCTTACCCTCTTTTTACATACCTATCTCTCTATCAGTCAATCTATCTTTCTATCCATCAGTCAATCTATTTATCTATCTTCCGTGCTCATATACTATAGTTAGGTAAATGCCTTTTTTGCTTGTAGTTGATGGTCAAGTTTTAGTATAGACAGTATTTAGAAAGAATGAATCCAGTAAAAATGCAATCTCGTCACGAGGGAGCTTGATATAAAACTATATCCCAACCTCTGTAATAGTCAGTGAATTTGCATACTTATAGAATCTGAAATACCTATGTGGTATGCCTCCCTCTCAATTGTAAGTTGAAGTTATTTGAAAATACCTGCATTCTTTAGAGTTATTTCAAAGATTAATTTAATATCTCATTGATTATCTTTAACATCAAAAACTGCTTTGAGAAGCACTACCCAATATTCAACCAGTAACGATGTTAAAGAAAAGAATCATTGCTATTTACCAATATATGTCATAAAATGATTGCAAATTTTTGTCCCCCATTTCATCTGATATATTACATATACATAGTGTCGATATCATTTAATATATATATATATATATATATATATATATATATATATATATATATATATATACATATATATACACTCATATATATGTACATATATATACATTCTTGTACATATATATATATTTGTACATATATCATGCTATTTATCAATTTTGAATATTTATGTGTATTGTCCTAAATTCTACAGATATGATGTCTAACATAAATATAAAATGCTGATATAGGTATCAGTTATATAATACATTTTCTGCGTGCACATATACATACAGGCATGCATATAGATGCATAAAAAAACTCTATACATATATATATATATATATATACATACATACATACATACATACATATATATATATATATACATATATATACATATATACATACACACACATACATATGTATATATATATACATATATATATAAATATATATATATATATATATGTTATATATATATATATATATATATATATATATATATATATATATATATATATATATATATATATATATATATATATATATATATATATATATATTTATATATATATACAAATCATTGACATCCAATAGAATGTTCGTCACTGATTATGAAGTTGTTACCAAATAAATAATAAATCAAATAGAAAAAAAAAGGAAAGAAGGAAATTTTGTTGATTGCATTTTATTGGCTTTTGTCTGACTGACATAGGGAAGTCTTCTTATTTGATTTTGCTTGAGCCATACAGGGTTTTCATTTTAAGTTAGAAGAACGTAATTCAAATTATCTAAAATATTTTTATAGCATTCATGAAAAAAAATGTCTCTTTCCGTGGGTATGTATTTAAGCCATCCTGAATATATGTATTCATACTAACGCAAAGATTCATATTCTAACTTACTAACTCATACCAACTTACACATATATTTAAATGCTCACATGTGTATACTTACTTTTACACTCACATATCTAATCATATATGCACACATCTACACGTAGACACATGCATATAACTTACAAATACATATACTGACTTACATTTACATGTCCGCACATATACGCAATTGAATCTCACTCATATACTAACACAAAAACACACACACATATATCAACTTGAGAAAATTCTAAATACGCACCCATATCCTATCTAATACAGTCATAGACTTACTTGGGCCTACACTCACAAATACTAACTTAGATATGTACATATACAAATAGATATATCGATAGGTAGAGATTATTGGAGAAAGAGGGTAATGAAAAGAGAACAATAGTGTTGTTAAAAAATTGGATGAATGTGGGTCTCCGAAATTTGAGTAATAAGCAGGGAAAACTTTTTTTTAAAAACTTTTGTAATTGTATATTAAAAAATTCACTCCATATGGCTGATCGTTCACTGTTTTCTCTACATACTTTGGGATTGTAAAATCCAATAAGTTGAGGATACAATGAACGATCTATATCTTTCATGTTAATCTGAATATGATTATGATAACCATGCTTTACTAAATTGTGAATAAAAGGACTCAGGGAGTTATTCATTATGATCACAGGTAATATCATCAAACAGTTATTGTTACCAAAATCAGTCAGTACTAATCACTTAATTTGAAATAAATTAAAAGTTATATTAAAATATTTACATCAATAACAATGTATCAATCCTTATGAAGTTGTTTATAACATCAAATTTAATATGATATCAAGGAATTTGCTTAATATTATTGGCTGGTTATTGTTATCTAAAAGATACTGTTACAAAATGATCACAATAAGTGGCTTCCCCTATAAACATATACACCTGGTTGTCATAAAGAGAGAACTTATGATAAATAAGTGAATCTATATATAACTTCAACTCTTAAAGAAGATTGTTTTTTTTTTCCTTGAATTAATTGATGGCTGATATTTGATTTGATTTTTAATTTTTTCACTTTCTATTTCCTTGAAATTTTTTAAAATTCCTCAAATCATAAGTAATGAAAGAATAATATAAAAATCTACTGTATGTAAAACTGATTATCTATATAGGTATACCCCTCTTTGTAGAAGTTCACTCTGTGCCACATTTCTGGTTTCAAGAAAAAAGGTGAAAAGAGATAGTAGTGTTCAGTATTTGTTTTACAGTAAGCCATTATAGAGACAACATGTACCCACTTCTTCTCAGTTCTACACCCTATTCTCTTGTAGCTCTAAGACACCAACCTCTGATGACTCAGCCTAATATAACATCATCACCATTTTTGGTGTTTGCGGAAAATAGTTTTTGTGTATAGATTAATGGTCATCATTTCTTTGCTTCACACCATTCTGGCTTACGCAGGGCTTTTATAAATGCCTGACTCTCAAATAGCAGGGAAACCTTTAAACAAACACACACACACTATGCTATTTAGTTTTTTACCATATTTCCACTGACCAAATCAATCTTAAAACTCAGTTTTTACTACAAAAAGTCGTCAAACACTCTCACTGATGATTTTGGGAAAAATAAAACCACCAAAATATTTTATAACTGATTATCCATGGAAACAAATACCTTTGAAGGGTATAAATCTCCGGTTGTTTTGGGTTTTTTTTTATCCCATTTTATTTTTTAAAAATTTCCTGATGATAATAATCTTTTTTATGGGATTTTTCGGGTTTAGTTCTCGCAGTGTTTCAGTTTTTTGAAGCGAAGTATAATATTGATGGAATTTCCTTTTGCTACAGTTCCAAGGGAAAGAAGCATGTGTTTCTTAAAGTTGAGTGAATTTTGAGATGATAAATATTAACCACTGACTGCAATTCGCCTCTGGGTGTCAACTGTGACAGATTATCTACCACCTGGGCTCTTTGGCTAACCCCCCCCCTGATCATGGCCCCTACCCAACCCTCCGTTAAGTAGAATAAAATGATGTTAAATAACATAATCAGTTGTACAAAGTATAATGTACTGCATATATAATGTATACACAAGAGTACTGAAATATCATCCACTGCTAATGTGTACAGTCAATTAAACCATTTTTTGACTCTGGGTATTCAATCCCTTCTACGCTCCAACTCAGCCTAATGGTTAACAAGCTGCAGGATGTCAGTCAATGGAATCCTGTCCTGACCTGTCATAAATAATGAATTTACTTTCTATGCATGTATATATATATATATATATATATATATATATATATATATATATATATATATATATACATACACACCGCACACACACCACACACACACACACACACACACACACACACACATACACACACAATAATTGTCATAAATAACTGTTTAACCCGGTAGCTATTTATTCCCATGGATAAAAAGTTATAAAATATTATGATATTATTAATTTCTCCCCATATCCTCAGTAAGCATGTTCAACAACTTTTTATTGTAAAAACTGAGTTTTAAGATGGATTTTGTCAACGCAAATGTTGTATAAAACAAAAAAACATAAGAAAAAAGTTGATGTGGTATTTTGATGTATGTCAAACACATCTCTTCAGGATGATCTCTTAAAGAGATGTGTTAGATATACTTTAAAATTCCATATCCAGTTTTTGTGTTTTTACTATAGATATATATATATATATGTGTGTGTGTATAATTATAGATTGTGTTATGTTACATAGGCAAGTGATACATTAACTGTGTAATGATGGGAGATCATTTCAAATGCTTCTATAAAATATAACACAATTTATAATTTTTATGTGGATCATATATATCCATTTCTTAATACATATACTTAGACACTCAAATTTATTTAGACAACTGAGTCATAGTTTATAAAATGTTGTTATCATACTTAAATAATTTTCTTTTAAATTCATAATTTTTTTATTGCATGTAGCAAAACCTGTAGCACTTAGAAAGTGAATGCATATGTGTGGATTTTCCAACGGAGAAATGAACAGATTTTTCTCTCTGATTGCTTCAAAATGACCAAGAATTAAATTATTCTCACTTTATGAGTTTACGCATTCTCCTTCTGCTGACAATGTTTTTTCAACATAAAAACTTTTCATCAAGTCAATGAATAAAAAAGCAAACAATTACCGTTTATATGATAAACTGATATGATACTGATAATTTTAATTATTCAAAAATGATTGGCTATTCATTAGGAAAAGATAGATACGGATATGTTATAATGACACATTTTATTACAAGCAATTCTCATCTCACAACAATTGGAGAAATCTGAACATGTGTGTGAGTATGCACCATAATAATATAACAACTGCCCATTGTGCAGAGTTGCTATTCATATCAGTGAGCATACAAGGCAGCATGGTGTCAAGTTTGAAGTTTTGGGGATCAATGATTATCAAAAAACCTAATAAAGATAAATAAAATATCAAAGATGATAGATCTTTCTTCTTAGTCTCTCTATATAATAACGCTCGACTTACACTCTTTAGAATTACATAAATTTTGATATGGAATATCTAAGTTGACAAAATTAACTGGAATAATTTGAAGCTGCAGCTTCATCCAAATGGATGAAAAATTATTTTACCTGACAATTATGGCAGGCTACTCCACATAGAATAAAGTTAGCCCCCCTCCTGAAATGGCACCTTTGAAATGGACACTACCCTAGCAAAGATTCATACCCACAATGTTGTGGTGGACAAGAGAATTCTGTATAAACTTTCAAGTATTTTTGTATCTTTTATTTTTTTTCATATGTTTTTTACCGCTGTCAGCAAAGTTGGAAGATGTATATGCATTCACTCAAGTCTGTCTGTCCACCTATCTGTCTGTCCACATGATATCTCCAAAAGTTCTCAATGAAACTTTGTGGAATGATGGGCCTCGGGCCATGGAAGAAGTGATTAAATTTTGGGACAGATCCGGGAGCATGTTTTTGATTGAGAGATATTTTTACTATTTTGCAGGAAGAGAGATTTAAAAATAAATAGTTAATAAAAAGGGTAAATTCAGATTTCAAGGGGAGCTATTCAGTATTTGTACATTTAGATATTTCTAACTTTCTTTAATATTCTAATATTTCATTTAGTTTTTAGTTTGCGTAGAGCATTGGAAGAAATATGTTCTCTCTGAGTGCTTTCTTATTGAACTATCTTTTACTTTTTGGTCAAATTAACCTATCTTTCTTCATTTTTTAATCTTTTAAAAAATCTTCCTATTGTAATCAAGGTGTCATGGAGAATTAAAGATGGCATTAATATGATTTCATTGGTCTGGTTTCTTAAATTTTCCTTTATTTTATTTGAGTAATTTATTATAATGTCAAAAAGTATCGAGCAAATTAATAATGAAAAAAATAGCCAACTTAGGATAATGGTGGTTTAGTATACTCCAAATTACTCCCATTGTGATCTAAAACACTTTTAACAGTGTCCCTTCCACTTCCAAAAAAAATTTGCAAAGTTCTTTTTCTGGATCACCGTCAACTGCCCTATCACATATTCATTACTCTTGTTCATGGTCTGAAATCCCCCTCATTTCAATGGCAAGTCACAGGAACCAAATCTGGACAGCAGGTGAGATAATAGACCTTGATGATGCAAGTGAAGAATGTGCCAGCTCAGTCATTATGATTGTATGGGTCAGACAGCATCCAAGATCACTTAATTGCATCTCATTGCCGACTGAGTAATCCCATAGGAGAGTGCCTGTTCATGTATGCACAGCAAGGTTCCCTCTGATTGGCTGAAAAGTCTCAACAAGGATGCACAACTGGTTCTCAAAATAAACCAAATGTCTGGATACTTTTTGGACAGACCTCATATTTCAAGTATTAAACCAGCTTATATAATCTCCATAGCATTCTGTTATAAATTGTTATTATATCACATCAAAATATCGGGTTTGACTGCACCCCTTTGATTTTCAATAATAATTTCTTTTTGTCATTCTCATATATATTTATGTACGTTCATGCATATATATATATATATATATATATATATATATATATATATATATATATATATATATATATATATATATGTATATATGTATGTATATGCGTTCTGATCGAAATAAATGCAATGAATTGGAGTAGCATTATCCAATATAAGCAAAAAAAATGAAAAATGGAAATTACCCACAATGAAGCCAAAGTAAATAATAAATATAACACTAAAAAGCAGAACACTTTAATTTCTGTTTATGACAAACTTCATATTGTCATGTAGACATAAAAAAAGACAAAAAAATACAAGGAATAAAATTATTATGGTTGAATGTATTTCTCTGGAAGTTGCAATTTTTTAACAAAAATTCTTTAAAATATTTTTTATGACAAGGTATTGCAAGAAAAAATAAAGTAATATACTTTGTGTTAATCATGTTAAGATACACATTTTTCTGCTTATATTTAGAGATTTACTGAATATTTACTGATTGATAAGTATTACACTGGGGAAAATTACAAAATTATATTATATTAACGAAAGAGAAAAAAGTTACTAGGAGAAGGAATATTTTTTTAGCTTGTAACTTTGGCACTGAATTTAAGCGAATCTAATTTTTAACATAAAGAAAGAATAGATGATAATAAGCAATGAAATATAGAAAACATTAGAAACAGTTTTTGGCAGCATACTGTCTTAGGAGTGATCAATTGAAAATTGAAAGAGAAGGTGATCAATGAATTAGATTCTCTCATCCTTTTGTTAGGCAAAGATAACTAAAAAAGTGTGAATTTTCAAAAAAAAACAAAACATGTGGATGCAGATCAATTTTGTATAAATTTACATTATGAATTGACCTCCTACAAAAAGAAATTGTACAGGGAGAATTTTTCAAAGGACAAAATAACGTTTTTTTTTTATAGATGTGAGTTGCCTAACAGTTAATGTTACACAGTATGTAATTGATGGGTCAAATTCAAACTCTGGCAGGAACAGATTTGTTTCGAAAAGACATAAATCAATCTCTTCTTCTTCCATTTATGAGTAAATAGCAGGGCAGACTAATATCTCTAGCCATGATTAGCAACCAGTCTAGGAGATGGACAACTTTGATTCCATACCAAGAAGTGGGGCCCCCTTAATGGCAAACATGTTGTGGAGTGGGAAGAGCAAGCATGAATAGCTATGTACCCTGGTCATCCACAACATACCAGTCTGTTTCCAACTGTCCTGACTAAACTTGCTGAAGGCCCCAGGGAGACAGGGATGAGAAAGGGAGGCTGACAACATTTGCAAATCTTCCTCACTCTAATCCAAGTCAAACTCTGACTAAAAATTGAAGCTATGGTCATGAAGAATGAAGATGACTATTTTTTGTCTGGGACCTGGCATAATGCATGCATACATACACGTATATATATATAAATGTATACATACTTATATCTATATTTATGTATATATGTGTGTGCACATATACACACACATAATCTAAGATTAATAAACATGTATATGTATCCATTTATGCATGTATTTATAAATATATGTATGTGAGAGTGTGTGTGCACATGTAAAAGTAAGAAAGAGAGAGAGAATGAAAACTGAATAAATCAATTTAATTAATTTTAATGTTAATTAGTAAATATTAACCATTTTTGTCAGTGGCAGGTGTGATCAAATTCATCATTATTGATGTGAGAGAAGAGGATTTTTCTGGCATTAAAGACAATTTCAAAGCTGACACCCACATATTAAGATCTATCACCATGTAACAATGACAGGAATCGTGTTGATAAGTAAACACTAATTAAATTCCAGGACATTTCTCGGAAAAGACTGGATTGCTTGTTTTTTCTTTTCCAAGTCCATGGACTCATCTCCCTGGGGAGTTTCATTTAATCGATATAACCTTCATTTCATTTATTTTATAGATAATAACTTTAGAAATAAAGAAAATTATATTTTATGATATATTTTTTTATAATTGAACAATTTTCTCACAAAGGCATTGTATAATGAAAATTCTGTTGCCACTTAAACCTATAATATCTGAATTTGAGTGTTATTTAGTTATAGCCATATATAACGCAATTTTTTAAAACCCAACTTAGTGGTGAGAACACTGTCAGTCAAGTGTTCAAGATGGTACCTTAACTTCTTGGTTTTTCAGTCACTTGATCTACATTTGAATTCTTGACCAAGTACTGGAAATTTCTCATTGTAAAATAATGGTTGACAAGTTTGTCTAGCAGATCATTACTTCTAAGTAGTTGTAATATGCTGGTCAGTATTTCATACACATAAAATATCAGTACATAGATAATGTTAAAAAAAGCATTCATGTTACACAAGAAATATATATTTTTCAACATAATCTTCTTCATTGTCAACATACTTAATCCAGTGGTGAGTATTGATCATCTACAGTAAAAATTTCAGATCAAAATTCAGCTGATAGGTACGTGATTTGGCTCCCCGAGACATCTAAATAAAAGAGGATGTCATGTGGCAGCTGATGGCGATCCCAAAAGAGAACATTATGCTGGGATGAATGTGTGAGGTACTTAGGAGAGTACTTCAAAGGCAGCATTACCCTAGATAGGCTGTATTTTCTTTGTTGGATACTTCCCTTAGAAACCCATATACAAGGAAAATACTTCCAAATGAAATGACTCATTTTTGGAGAAAATCAATGAGGATTGAACTTGGCATGTCTGGTTCGTTTTCTGCTGTTATTGTTGGGCACTAGCTAAAAATACCTGCCCAACAATCATAAAACCTCAAGTTAAGTGAGGATTTAATGTCTTGCAGCCAGAGATTTAATGCTTTGCAGCCGGGGATTTGATTGTTTTGCGGCTGAGAATATCCACACTCTGGGCAGTTAGTTTCAGCTAGTTTTAATATGACCTGCATTCTTTTAACTTTTAAGTTTTATCAATGCAGATGAATTGAAAAGGATAACAAAATCTAAATTAGAATCGTAATTTTTAGAGTTTGTTTTAGCAGCAGTATTATTTACAATTGATCTGTAATTAAAATACAGCTTTTTTTTAAAAAAACTAACGAAGATTTGGTTGGAACTAATTTTTTTTATCTCTGCTAATTCTTTTATTGCAGGCATTCTAATGTTTGTATAATAAATGGGTAATTTTATGAGCTTCATGAAGGTAGATAGTTGTTAAGAATAATAAAATGGGTTATGGTCAAAAATTGGTTTAGTTAAGCGTTTTTTGTGGGAAAACCTTTCGATTTACCCTTATGTAATAGTCATTATTTTACTCATCATCAGTCTTTAATTGACCATCGTTGGACAAAGATCTTCCCCAGGATATGCCATGCCTCTCTATTGTGGCTGTTGAAGAGCCAATATTTTCTGATGATATCCAGTTTGTCTCACCATCTCATACTCTGCCGGCTTCAATTCCACATCATGTGATCTCTGAGGATCCATATTGAGAGTCTTGATGTCTATTGGTTGTCTGCAACTCTTGCAACATGACCAGCCCATAGCCATTTGAGTTTCCTAATGGTTTTTTATGATGTTCCAGATACCTGTTTTTTTTCCCCTGATATACTGTACTGTTTTGTGGTCTTTCCATGTGATGTTGAGCATAATTCTTTCATGTGCATCTTGCATGGTTCTCAGTTTGCGGTTCAGTCTCTTGCTTAGGTTCCATGCTTCAGCTCCATAGGTGACTATCTGTAGGATGCATTGGTTGTATACTTTTCTATTCAGGACTCATGGGATTTTCTTGTTCTTGAAGGTTGAGCTAGCTCTAACAAGGCCTGCCATCTCAGAGAAATCCTTTGCTCAATTTCTTCAATTTTTTAAGGATTCCCTTGAGATCCATTATCTTAGGTAGATGTTGTGGTCTACTTTCTCCAGCTTTGTATTTTTAATGTCAATCATTGCTTGCTTATTTCTGACGTGTGTGTTAAATATGCTGAAGTTAAAGTGAAGGCCAGCTTTCTTGATTGATACTAATAACAAAAATGACTGTAAATGTAGAAAAAAGAATGATTTATAATTATAACATTTTTTTAGTCATGTAAACAAAAAACTTGCACTAGGATAACAATAGCCATTTTAAGCATGCATATTTTAAAAAATACTATATGTTACTTTCTGTTAAGCTTTTAAAATAGATTTTGTCTCCAAAATCCAGGAAATCTTTGGAAATTACATTCTAAAACTAGGATGAAATATCTAAATCCTTTTTTGTTTGTAGGGGGTTGGGAGTAAAAATTGATTGTCAGGGAGAGAAGCTAGGATATAGAGGTTAAACAAATCTTTATTATACATAGGATATGCAAATCAACCAAATCACCAACCTTTCTTGATTGTTACCCCAACCTTTCATATGCATATGTGTATAAACATAAACACTCATATACTATCTTTTCTTTTTTTTTCTTTTTTATTACAAACTGCTGTTTTTTTTATGTGAGAAAAGTAAATGTAATTGATATATTGCATCAGATATTTTATTTGCAAGCTAACATCCTATGACTTATTTGTTCCAAGTGACATATTTGAGAAAACATGTTTTGACATGTAGAGTTTTGTCCAAATCATATCTTCTTGCATATATGTATTTATATATGCATGTGTTTAACAGACTGAGGACAAAAATTGTATTCATTCTAAAGAGAATAAAGTACATTTGTCTAAGAACTAAAGGTATAAAGCTATGCCCCACTCACTAAAAGTTTGCTTTTTGCCATGGTATTGCTTTTATGAAAAAGGCAAAAGCAAAAAATCGTTTTGGCATTTGTTTTTTAGTGAGCATGTACTGTTCACCACATCAACCTCCGATGACTCAGCCTAATATACAATCACCACTGTTTTCAAGTCTGGGAACGCTCATTTTTTAAATATATAATAAAGATTATTGCTTCTTCGCTTTATGCCATTTTGGCTGATAGAAAGTTTTCAAAGGAAAGCTTAATTTTTGGGTTGCAGGAGAAACCTGTATATATATGAATTAAATTTTAAATAGGTTTATGTAGCTGACTCTTTGTATATATATATATAAATATATGTGCATGAAAAGAAAGGTACTAGTATTCCACAAGAGAGGTCCAATAAATGTGAGAGATAAGTAAGAAGTCAGGAAAAGCCACACTGGTTGGAGGTTATTTTATATTTGATAACTTGGGATATTCAGTAACAAGATTTTGTGTTCGTAGCTGTATTTTTTAACACACAGAAAAGATTTCTTTGACCGCTTTCAATGAGATTTTCAGAAGAGATTTTTCTTAGAGTACTTTTTGGCCTTGATAAATGACCAAATATACTTTTTCAATGAAATATTCAGACTGTTGTTGATTCTTCAACTATGTTGGCAGATGTATTCTCCTGCCTTCATAGGATTGTGAAAAGTTCAGAGATGAAGTATTGTCATTAGTCAATGAATTACTCACATAATTATCTTCATCAAATTATGTGAATTCTTTGTTTAAGCATTTTCATCATTATTTTTTGCTCATGTTCTTTTCATGTTAACACTGCTTTTCAATGCAACTTTCTCGGTTGAATACCTCTTAGTCATAGGAGTAACCATTGTGAAGTACTAATAAAGCTAGTTGTGAAAAAAAGAAAAAAATGAATAAAGAACATATTTCATCTGAGAATTAAACATAATGATATGATTTACAAGTAGTAAAAACAAGATGGTTCGTTAGAGCTCAATCAAATGATAGACTTCTGTGATTGAATTTGTCAAAACATTGTCCATGGAATACAAGTTCCCAGGATATGGGTTGCAGGTTCGACTATCTCTGGAAGTTACTTTTCATATCTACTTAACGCTACCAAAATAGAACAGTTTCTATTCCAAAAAGCAAGACGAATTTGTTCCTTAACAATGCCCTTAATTCAGTGGTGAATAATAAGCACATAGATCAATCAATATTGAGAGAAAATGTTTGATCAAAATTCAGCTAATATCTCTGTCTGGCTATGAATTTATTGATCCACTCTTGTGAATATATATATATATCATTTTTTTTTTTCAAATGTATATTGCTACATTCTGGCAGATTGTTCCTTCAATGTTTTCAACTTTTCAAGTGATTGAATGTTTTCAACGTTTACTTTTCTTTTAAAATGAAGTTTTTCTCCTCTCGTTGCTCCATAACTTGTTGCAACTTGTTCGTTCACAATCCTCTTGTTCAATTCTTACATTGTGCACAATTTATCACTCTATTTCTTGAATAAATCATTAATATATATTACATTGTATTTGTTTTGTTCATATATGTTCTCTATTTTTTTATTATTATCCGAATGTAAAATTATTTGTAATGTTCAAGTACATATATGTATTTTCAGTCTTTAAAATAGTTGTCTTTATTTGCATATTTCAATACATATTTGTTTTTATGCCTGCATTTGGATCTCCTTTCACTCCTTTTATTTGGGAGTTGTTCTGGTTGTTTGCAGTGAATGATATTTAAACTTTCTTTCAAAGGAAGCATACATTTTTAAAAATATTATTATATGGGTAGGCTCCTGCTATTATTTCCCCTTTTCCTTTAATTTCCATAAGTAATTAGATAGTGTTACTAATAAACTGTATTGTTAAATATCAGATTATGACATACACACACACACACATCTATATGTACCTGAATGATAAATACCTGAGAGAAGAATCATGGTGATATTAATTTTTAATCACCTACCATGACACCTTCGTATTGTATTATGTTAGAAGGGGTAGATGTGCAAATATTACAAGAGTTAATCCCAGAAAACCCTATGACCACAAGCTCTAACTGTTGCTACTGAGGGGTTCTATATTTACAACATCTCCCTCCTACACATATGTGTATGTGTACATGTGTGGATGGGGTTTATGTTCATGCACACATTTTTTTTTTGTATTTGAGATTGGTGTACCTGAATAATGAATACATATGAGAGATAAGAGCCCTGACAATATTCATTTTCCATCACTTACCCTGATCAAACCCTCAGCATTCAATATTTGCCACTGTTTGTAACACCATTTTCAAATGGCCATATTGTTCACCAAACAGCTATTTATCATCAAAAGCTTTTTAGGCTTTCCTTTTTTTTCACCATTTCTTCATTTTTCTTCTTTTTTTCCCGTTCTCTTTCATTTCTGTAGTTGCCCCAATTGTTTTTCTCCTATCTCTTGCTTTTCAATCACTGCTATCCACAAGAGACCGGTTTAAACACTGTTGCTGAGTTCAGCTTATTCATGACCTCTGACATTTGCATATACCTATACACACATACTCTTTTTTTTTAAAAAGCCAACATACATAACTAGTCTCACACACCATCAACCAGAAAGATTAAAACAACATACCCCTCTCCATATATATCAACACCTATCCATTAAATGCCAGACACCACTGATCCATTCCAAAAGAAAAAAACACAGTCACACAAAAATTCCTGATAACAGACCATTCTCATCCTGGCCCATCTCATTTCAGACTAACTTGATTCTCAGATACAAACACCTCCTACTTTCACTCCAACCAAATAACAAAAAACATATGGCTCCTCATTTTATTCCTCAAATCTCAAACATGTAAACAGCATATAGTTTTCTCCGTGACTGACAGTTGCAAAGTTGTTTTTTTCAAGACGTTTTGTGACCATCAAGTGAATCAAAACATACCTATATGGTAATAATATTTTTTAAAGGTGTAATGACTGTTTTCTCTCAGATTTCTGTTCACTTTTCAATTGTCAAATCACCAACATATCTATCTATGTATCAATCGGGACTTTTCCCAGCCTTCACCATTCATAAATAAAATTCTAGATTTTGCACACACATTCCCGTCAATGATTATGGGAAATGCATTTTTTGTTTTTCTTTAACCCCTCCCCCTAAATAGGTTCAATATAAGTAAGTATGCTAAATTGGTCACTACTTTGTGTACACATGTTTTTTTTAAAATTCAGACCTTTTTTAGTGGCCATAGTCAAACAAAAGGTAAGAAAAGTAACTTATTCATTGTTCACCCCTTTCTCAAACTTTTTAATTGATCACTTTGAACACAGCATATATAGGAGGCGGTGATTCCTGATTTCCCTGGGAATGCTAGTATTTTTTTATCTCTATTTTTTTCAATAATTCTTCCTTAGTATCTTTTTTCATTTTTTTTCTCTGTTATTTGCACCTTTTCTTGTGAACTCACATTCATCATTGCCAGATTCTGTCTCTTTCTATTTTTTGATCAGATCTTTCTCTTTTACATTAGCCTATTCCCTTCCAACTCTAATATTTCTGTTTCTTATTTTTCCATTCTCTCACGAACTCCTCCTTAATTTACTTCATCTATTCATTTCTAAAACTTTATACTTTGTTCTTAAAATTTTTCAAGCATTTCCTTTTACAGACCTTTGTACACATTGTCCTGCCTCTTCAATTTAAGCTTTTCCTTTTCAAAAATTCTTCATTTTTCAAGCTTTTTCTTTTTCAAAACTTTTCTAACAACTTTTGCACTCATTCTCCTGCTTCTTCATTTTTCTAGCTTTTTCTTTTTCAATTTGTTTTTACCAACCCTTGTATTCCTCCTCCAACTTTTTCTTCATTTTTCAAGCTTTTTTTTTCTAAACTTTTGGACCAACCCATGTACTTATTGTCCTGCTTCTTCTCCATTTTTCAAGCTTTTTTCTTTTTCAAATTTTTTCACCAACCCTCATACTCATTCTCCTGTTCCTTCCTCATTATTAGAGATAATTCTTTTTCAAAACTTTTTTTTCCACCCTTTCTACTCGTCCTTCCACTTCCTCTTCATTTCTCAAGCTTTTTCTTTTTCGAAACTTTTTTGCTAACCTTTGCACTCAACTACCTGCTACTTCTTTGTCATCTTTTTCATCTTACTCTTTCCTGAACACATGTTCCCACTATTATCTCTCTTAGTTTACTTTGAACCCATATTAGTATAACTATCAAAACTGTGAATAACATCTATTAACCATTGTCACTTGCAGGGTGCATGGAACCTGCTTTTTTGCTGAAGCATTATTTTCCACCCACACTTTGTCCTCCCCCTGGGCTTTACTCTTTACCTACACTTACACAGGCCCTCTTCACCTGTCTACTTTTTTTTTGATACTTTATGATCTAAACAGGTAAATCACAAAACCCTGTTGCAATTGTTACCTGCCTAAGTGCTGTAGAAATGCACTCACCTGTGTATGAGTAATATTGAAAGCCCAGTCCATTAGTAGAATGTTAGGTAAGGGAGAAGGGATTGTGGGAAAAAAGAGAGAATGGAAAAAAGAAAGAAAGGAATGAAGAAAGAATAATCTATTGAAAAACATATTTGAATGAGAATAGAAGAAAGAGGAAAGCTGCTTGGGAGACAAACAAATATAAAAGTGAAAGAAATATCTGAAAGGCAGAAATGAATAAAACAATAAAATCACTTTTCATTTTTTCATTACTTTTCGAGATGAAAATAGAGAAAACGTATAAAAAGAGAACTAACAAAACTTTTCAATGAAAGGAAGAAAAGTATATCGGTTGTGGGTATGGTTAGTATCATTGAAAAGAAACAAGGAATGAAGAGAATGAAAACCAAGGAATAGTAAGAGAAAAAAGCAAAATTAAATAATTCAGTGGAAAGAGAAGAAGGAAGTGAAGGCAAACATAAGAGAAAGCAAGACACAAAGCATAGAAAGGAAAAAAGAAATATGCATCCTGATACCATCAGTTCCCTCAGGATAATAATGCACATATACCCTGCTGACCACTTTTTCAGGAGAAAGTGACACTCATCAAACCATTAGACCTTCTTCCATTGAGAAAAGGTCCAGTTCTGTCCTTTGAGGATCTTTTCAATCATGGACATTGTTTAACATAAGTACTCTGATTGGTCTGCTCTCAGCAGCCCTATACAAGAATAGATGTACTGTGTCTTGAAACATTACTTCTTTCACTTTGATTAAAGCTTTCTGCAGTTTGTGCCACAATAGCCCTTTCGTGGCTTGTACTTCAATAAGATATTGCTGTCCAATGCCTTGTCGGCAGTTGGTGATTTTACTGCTAATACACAACTAAACATGTCATTTTGGAAATGATCTAACTTAGTCTTATGGCAATAACTACTTGGACTTTATCAGAGTCAATCAAATCTATCTTCTTGACTAGAACTGCGGCATTCAACACATCGAAATGATGTTCAAAAGCCTGGCTCACCTGCTTATACAACTTTGACCCAGACATGTGCAGTTGTTATGTGACAGATGATTTTATTCTTGCCATATGTCACTTGTCATATTGCTTTGTACAGTATCTGTGTACAGTGGAATCATTTCATTTTGGAACATTTTTAAGTTGTTCTATTTATCTAAGTATTCTAAAAGCCATACCAAGATTGAAACGAATTTTCGTGCCGAAGGATAGTTAAAACAGTGCCAGGAGATGAACTAGAAGAAGAGATAATTAAAATCCCATGATCAAATGATACAATTCACAGGTATATTTTCAAAATGTCAGCTGATATAGAGAATAATGTACACCGTAATAAGCTTCAACATTCAAATTGTGCTATGCAGGTTGATGAATCAATAAAAAAAATGACCACAAAATGTTGCTAATAGCACTAATTTATTTTGTTGATTATTAATCAAATGGTAAATCAGTTCCTTTGCTGCAAAGAATTGGATGCTACTACTATAGGAGAAGAGATTTTTCATATCTTGAAGAACTACCTTGTAAAATAGAACTTATCATGGAAGTCATGTGTTGGGATCTGTACCAATGGAGAACCCTGAATAGTACATAGGCTCTATTAGGGTCTTGTATCATTTGTAAAAAAGCAAAATCCAGATGTCATTACAACACACTGCTTTTTGCTCAAAGAGGCCTTAATGACAAAAACACAGGGAGACAAATTGAAGGAAGTTTTAGACTAAGTTATCGAAATGATAAATTTTATAAAAACCAGACCAAAAAAAAATTGTTCACTCACGCGGCTCTATTGAAATGGGTTCACAATACATGTGTCTACTTTTACATATCTAAATGAGGTGGTCATCAAGGGGAAAAGCTGTGCACATGAACTCTGACAAGCACTGCTTTCTTTTTTTAAGGAAGTAAATCAAAAACGAATTTCTACATTGAGAATTTGGGATTCCAAGGCTAGGATATTTGACTTCATTCATCACCTTAATAGCTTGAACAGAAGTATACAAAGTGATAATGAAAATATTTTCTCTTCTATAGACAAAATAAAAGCGTTCTATTTAGATTTGGGAAAGGAAAACTGGATATAGTAGTTTGGAAATGTTTCTTTTGATATATAAAAGTCATATAAATGCTATGACCCCTATCATAGTGGATCATTTAACAGCAGTAGAAAGTAAATTTTGTTACTTTCCATTGCTACGCAGTGACCAATATGTCTGGAATCGTAACCCTTTCATTGAAGTTTCAAATGATGTTGATTTGACATTAACAGAAACAGAACAGGCTGCTCTATCTGTTGATTGTTGATTGAAAATCAAATGTAAGGAATTGTATATTGAAAAAATTGGGATTACCATCAAAGAAGCATATTGATCAATAGCTAGTGGAGCATTGACGAGTTAAGTGAAATTTACAACATCATACTTATGTGATTTAGGATTTTCTACACATCAACATTAAGATCAAAAGGAGAGCAACTATTCAATGTATGGATGAAGAAACAAGTCAGGCTCAAGTTTTGCACTAGTATAGTCAATTGAACAAAGTGCCATATTTCTTTGTGTATAATATGATTCTTGTATATGAGTACTGGATTTAGAAGTGAAAAATGGGTATAAAATTGTAGCCTCTAGTATAACACGGGAACAATCGTTCAGCAATCCCACTGGTTTAGTTTTTTTTGCTTCGATCTTCCAAATTAGTGAATGGCATTAATGCAGTTGTGCAATCAATGCCTATCATTTTTATGTGGCATATTGTATTCTTACAATGGTATCTTAATTTTATCAAATAAAATGATATGAGAAAAAACTCGAAAAAAACAAAAACAAAGATGCCTACCTTTGTACATCTTATGCATTCAGTTTGAAGTCATTGTCTTTAAATTTAGTTATTTTTAAATATGAAGTTATGTTTTGGATATTTGTGTTACTGTGTTTCACAAGAAGGAAATATTGTGGCACTCAAAAATTGTGATTATTAATTTTAACCCTTAGCCCACCACCCCCAGTGCCTGAGCTCCTGAGTAATGGAAAAAAATCATCTTCTAATTAATTTCATCTTCATAGTTGGTTTTAGTCAAGCATATATCTTAGTTGGTGTGGGATATGGAGCTGCCACTTCTCATCAAATTTTAGTAATGAATAATTTTTTTCAGTTTGCATTCAAGTACAGTCAAGACCTATCTCCTTTATTTTTAGTCATATTTTGAAACAAAATTTTTGTGTTATGCATGAAGAAATACTGTATGTAGTAATTTAAAAAGATATTTTGTTCATATATGAACTTTTAAAAC
>OY735201.1:67195051-67295051 GCA_963457665.1 Thysanoteuthis rhombus | reverse complement strand
ATAATGAAAATAAAGCTTGAAAACAAATCTGGACCTTATGGGTGAACTGGAAAATTATGGAATATAAAGTTAACATTTGTACTTGGAACAATCCTGAGCAACCTGGTAAAGAGGTTTGGAGAATCAGAAATCCAAGAAATAACCAAAAAACATCCAGATGACAGCATTAATAAAATCGGCAAAAATATTGTTTAAAGTACCGGAGTATTTTTGGAGTCTTGCTGTCATTTGATCTTCAGTAAAAGCCACTGGATTTATTGGTGTGAAAATTCAATAGGTGTTATTAATAATAGTTATAAAATAATCAACTCTATGATGTTACGCTGTTTAACCCTTTGGCATACAAGTGTAGCTTCTCCTAAAACTTTAAAAAGTTAATTTTTCTCAAAACTTAGAATTCATGTACTTACTTTTGGTGTTAGTAGTTTGTACATTAAAAAGATTATTGGATTCAAATAGTTCCCATGTTATTTCATTATATTTGGGTTGGGCTCAGGGTTAAAGTTTTTGCTCAGAGAAAAACATGTTTCATTGTTAGGTTATGATCATATTCCTTACAAAAATACTGACAAATTGACATAAGCAATCAGAGACGGGAAATTTACAACCATTGTCTCCTATGATAAACAGAAAGTAAGGGCCCAATTCAGTATTATACTTATGTTGTAAATAGAACCACTCCACAAACATTTAAAATATTTTTTCCTCAAAACTGACAAATTTCCAGAAATTTAAAGATTCAATATATCAAAAGCACATAAAATTTAAAAAAAAAAATAGTTGCAAACTTTCTCTGTCAGAGTTTGAACTCAAGCTCCTGATTCCATAGTCCATGCATTTAACCACTGAGCCATTAATTGAAGCAGGAAGAGTAGTAGCAATCCTGTTTCCCCGCAAAGAATAATGCCATCTCTTTATATAGACACATTAAGTTAGGGTTACATAAAACAATCGTAAAGCAATATTATCCTTTATTGACTATAAGATTCCAGCTTTCAACCCCCACCCTCAATTAAGGTGAGAAGGTCTGATCCAGTGTTGGCGTCAAAAAAAAAGCTCCCTATCCTTCAACAGATGTCCATGACTATCCTATTGTTTACGATAATGAATAACTCCTCTGATCATTTGTAGAAATTCTCAGGCTTGCACTTTGAGATCCATCACTTTTATCAATCTAGTTTCTTCTTAATCTTAATGAAGAAAACTCTTATTGTTTAAACTTATCATCTCATATTAATACAAATCCTTCTCCCATTATGATGTAATGAAGATTTTTAAGAAGAGTTTAAGCACTTATATTTTCTCTTATAAATGAAAGTTAATTTCAGTCCATATAATTTTCCTTTGTTTACCTAAATTTCAAAGGGATCATTAAAGTTGCCCGAATTTCTCAGATGAAGCATTTTCATTATTGATAATTGTCTAGTTTATCTTCCATCTCATTATTGTTGCTTTTTATCACAATGCTCAAACCAATTTACAGTCTTCCATTCATAAGTAAATAACATGAATTAGAAATGAACAAGAAAAAAAAAACTTATGATTCCGCCATCTCATATCATTTGTGTTACAATATGAGGGCTGATGGGGACTCTTTAATCGAATATTTCATTCTATTTTTTAAATATTTGATTTTATTCTTGAATGGCATTTTTTTGATTAATAAACTTTTTGCTTGGGTATATGTGAAGTATACATACATACTTGGTCAAAGATAAGATAAGTTACGGAGTAACCCTTTCCAGATGCCAAAAAGAAGATAGAAACATCTTAGGTAGATTTACTGATGAGATAAAGCATGATGGTTACTTGGACACTGCAGATAGATAGCCAGTCACATCTACTTAATTAAAAAGACATTAGAAGAAAGAAAGTGAAAAGGGGTTGATAGAAAAAGGGCCTGTGTATAAGGATAAGGATAAAGCATGATGGTTACCTGGACACTGCAGATAGATAGCCAGTCACATCTACTTAATTAAAAAGACATTAGGAGAAAGAAAGTGAAAAGAGGTTGACAGAAAAAGGGCCCCCCCCCCCCGTGTATAAGGATTCTTACAGCAGAAGTATGAAAAAGAGACAGTAAGTTTAGTTGCGGGAATAACAAAAGAAAGCAGGTGGAAAAAAGAAGAGAAAAGGTTAGATGGTCATTTAGTTCTGGTATAAGTAAAAAAAACTTTATCCTAATTCCCTATGTCAAATTATTTGTTAACCACCTTGTACTTGTGAACAATCTTAGCATTACAATAAAAAAAAGCAACAATAAAAAATAGACTTGTCAAAATTAATAATTTTCACAGATGCTATACATTTTTACAAGTTCGAATTGCAAAATGACTTCAGGTAAAAATCACCAAATATACTTATATATCTATATTACTATGTAAAGAATAATTTTTCATTATGCTAATTATTGAATTTTGAATAATATTCCTTTCATTCTAAAATCTGTTGCTTTTTATTGCAAATTCTCAGATCTTGTTCTATCAAAGAGGTAGAATCATTTGTTTTCATTCTAGCAGCTAATTTTGCTATAACTCCCTGTAACCTTGAATTAAGACAAGCAAGATAGAATTCTTAAGATTCTAATAAAGATGCTTTTATTCTTAAGTCTATTAGAAGAAAAAGAACAGGAACTACACTTTGATTATCGGGAGTTAAAAACAAAAAGCTAAGGGAAGATCCAACTTCCACCAAATCTTCCTCTTTTTCTGTGTTTCTGTGTTACAGTTTTCCATTCCTATCTCTTCCATAATCAATTGTCTGTTCCATTTTTAAACAGCAACTAGATAAAAAGAATGGAAGTATCACAATGATATCAGATTGATTTAATGTAGAAAGGACAAAATGATTTAATGTAACAGTACATTAAACACATGGAAAAGAACTGAAAAATCAAATTATGAAATAAAAAGAGGAAACCTGTTCTTTTCATTCTTTATGTTCAGGGGTATATAAGTCAATATATTAGAATACAAATTAATGAAAGGACAGTGATACATATATATATATATATATATATATATATATATATATATATATATATATATATATATATATATATACTGGTGAGAATCATGTTAGATTGGCAAAGACTATTGTAGTGAGTGGAGTTCCGTCAGTTGAAAACTAGATCATCTCATAAAATTTATCAGTCTCAATGATACAAGAAGCAAAAAAAAGATACATATATATATATATATATATATATACATATATATATATATATACTTGAGTTTAGGGAAAAAAACAATCAACACGTGTTTCATGTTTGATCAATAGATCTAGAGTGGTATTATATTTAGTATTAATCTAATCACTTTGGAAATTTCCGTTTGGACACATTAGAAATTATCCCAAGTAGATTTTATAACTTGGATTTAGCTCTGAATGATTTCATCATGTGAATGACAAATTCTTGACAATTTTTTTAGCATTCTTGATTCAGTTTGAAAGAAAGTGTTATTCTATCATTCTTGGGATGTAATCTTCAAATTTCTAAGGTTAAATTTCCCTCCCTTACAGAAGATAAAGGTAATATTGAGATATGTTAATCCTCAATTTTGATTTACATTTAATTATATATATTTTTTGTAATAGATGAATGAATAAATAAATTCTAACACACTATCAATGTTAAATAAAATTCTACAATAAAAAATGAAAATTATTATATCATTATATATCATATCATGTTGTTATTAATACAGTAACTAAGAGATTTCTTTCGCAAATGTTATCACTAGTATTTAAATTTGTGTTGTAACCAAATAACATAGAAATATCCCTTATACATGTAAACTGCAAAGTTTTGTCTGAACTGCTGCAAGTTTTTCTCTGAAAAAGATGGCTAACACCTGTTGAAATGCATTGGAACATGCCCGCAGAATAATGAAAAAAATTCTGAAATGTAACATCTAAATTTCTCTTGAGTTTTCTCTTCACCTTCAAACTGTCACTTTCATCAACATTTTGTCGGATCCCTTCACATCCACAGTACAAACATAGATAAATCAATGAAATTTGTGATTATTACTTCATAATGCCTACATTCTATATAATAGCTTTTAATTTGAACTTTTCAATATGACAGCATTTTGAGAGTATTTCACTTTTTTTGTCCCTAAATCATAAGTTATCAATTTTTCTTGAAGTCATAAAAAGTATCAATCATGCGGTATTGATTTTTAGGGGTATATGTAGAAAACTTCTTCTGTAGTTATAGTAGCTGGATTACCAATTGTCTATGAATCCTCTGTACTCATCATTAGGCTGTTAACTTATTGATGAACCTATATATATATATATATATATATATATATATATATATATATATGTGTGTGTGTGTGTGTGTGTGTGTGTGTAATGAAGTAAAGATTTGCTACACAAACACGTTTATGTTTCTGCCTTAAAAAGCCCAAATAGGGCAGAAACAAAAATGTGTTTGTGAAGCAAATCCTTACTTCATCATATTTTAAGCTCTACTCTGTATCAACTTAATGTATTATCATATACATATGTATATGTATATATATGTATATATATGTATATATATGTATATATATATATATATATATATATATATGTATATATATATATATATATATGTGTGTGTGTGTATATATATATATATATATATATATATATATATATAAATATATATGTATATGCTGTATGTATATTTTAGTAATCATAGGTTAGTGTGAAATAAAACTGCTGTGAGTAATCCATCAATATATATATATATATATATATATATATGTGTATACATATATATATGTATATATATATACATATATATATACATACATATATTCAATTGGTAGATTAAATGAGATAAAAATGACTAATTGGTTGGCTTTTTTTGTGTATTTTCAAGTAATGATTTCTACGTATCGATCTGACCTGAGATGATAAACAGTGAAAAAAAATTAAAAAAAGATGAAAACTTGTTTTGAAGAAAAAATAAATCTAACCTTGCAATGAACACCTTGAACAGCAGAAAGACATACACAGTTTATAACAGACGTTTCACATTACCATGACAAACAACTCCACTTACCATGCATCCCTTTGGTATTTCTATAAAAAGCAATGTGACGCAAAGAGCAATTTAACATCTTTTTGGCATTGTGATCGTGAATGAATCATAGTTATTTTTCATTGCTTGGCCATAAAGGTAGGCTTTTTGATTTAAGACCTGAATAAGGACCAAACGTAATGTCTGAATAGATAGAGTTACCGTTTCTTTAAGGGTAAGTCAAGATCTTTCCTGTTGAAGAACATCCGTTGAAGAACGCTGATTTCCATTTCTGCTACATTATGGTAACTTGATATTATGGCATCTAGAATTTCAGTGCCTTAAAAAAGCCAACTGAGTCTCAACAACCCTTACTGTACCCAGTTTCAGTCTACTGGCGCATTGGATTTGATCCAGAACAAACTTATTTAACAACAAATCAATTTGCCCTTAACGGGCATCTTCAATTTCTGGAATTGAGCCAGCTCTAGTGTTTGGTTATTTGAATCTGAGATGTGGGTGTTGTCATTTAGAGAGTTTGATCGGTGAAGGGTGCTTTTAGAGGAGGGATATTTGCATTTTGGATTTGGTAAATTCTTGTTCCATTCCACCCTTTTTAAGTCTAATAATGAAAAAGTTTATCAGAATTACTAGAGTTTTTTGAGGCTAGATATTGAGTAAATCTTTAATAAAGATTTGCATTTCATCTATCTGCTTGAACCCTATTCAATCAAGAACAACCTTGTTAAGTCTTTTCATAGATAGAATTTCTTGATTCCATTTGAGCCAAGGGGCATAAATCAATAATTAGTGTAATTAAGCAATAAAATAATCCTTTGAATACAGCAATAGAATAATTCTTCAAATTGTTGGTTTGATTTTGAAGTTACACTACAAACAGAAGAGATACCAAGCTTAGATCATTGGTTAGAGAACTAGTCTAGGCAATCGTCAGCTAGCAAAGTGAGTTTGATCTTCATATGAACCTCATTATTGTAACCTTGTGCCAGTCTAAACAAAAGTTTGTGAATATTCATAAAATAATCATAAGTTTCATTCAGCTATAATGTTCAATGTACAACATTCTATAGCTAAGAGCAGGTATCCAGACATACTTATAAATATATACACTCATTGATATGATTGTGAATGCGCTATATTATTTGAAACTCTATCCAAAATGAACTCCCATTATTACATGGAGAATGTGACACTTGGCCTAGAAAGTGAAAATAGAATAAACAATTGAAGACAATGAGGATGCTGCTTTAATTGGTTATTCTCTTTATACTGTCTAGGCTAAGTGACACATCCTCCATGTAATAAAGGGAGGACATTTTAAATAGAGTCTCAAATAATATCAACACATTCATAATCATTCTCTCTGATTATATGACCATTTCCTAACTCATAAATATGCAAATCATTTGTTAATTAATGTTAGACCTCTCTGATCATTGTCCAGTATCCAACAGCTGAAGTCAAGTCTCCATGATATATTGTAAGTTTAATCTTATCTGAGATGCTGAATGCTTCTTATTGTCCATAGCGTGCAATGGAACCACTGACAATGCTGTCTCCAGTCTTATATTCAAATGGATTGAATTCAATGAATAATTATCATTCTGTATATTCTTATGTATGTAGGTATAGATTTCTAGTTCATAGCCAACAAAAGGGAGAGCAGAGAGGAGATAAAAATATGACAAAGATATTCCATTGAATGTTATATTCCACTAATTGTAATTTGACAGATGGACATAGACTCCTATTTTTCGATAGACAAACATTTTTCTTATCCAGAGAGTTAGGCTAGGACGAACGGTCCAATGTTTGAAAACATTAAATTGATTCCACTATATCATCTGATTGGCAGTAGGGGTACCTCAACATGGTGGGATAGCAAGCATCTCCTGATATGATGCGGTTTGTCAATAGCGGGGTTCATAATAAAAGGTGAGGGTGAGTTATGTGAACCCCAACATTTTTACCTAGGTTGTCACATACTTATCTAGAAAACTGAGAATGACGACTGAATTTCCCTTTGAAAATGAAAGGTCATTATTTTAGGCTGAGTGTTATTTCACTCATCATAAGCCCATTTAATGACAGATGGCGCAATTCCCACCCCTACTAAGATTTGTATTTGACTCATAACAACAAACCAATTATTAGAATGAAATCAATTAGATGAAAACATTTCAGGAGTCAATGAACAAAGCCTTTCTATTAACACAGTCAATGCTATTCGCTTTCCACAGTTATACTTTCTATTGTGCGACCTATTTCCCTGAGACGACCAATGAGATGGGAAACTGGGTCGTATATTAAGATTTGGGAATGTATTGATGATACTTACTGATTACTTTGAATATTGTTTGTCTATCCTTGAATATTTCCCATACTTACCCACAGTGATGGCTTTCTTGGACCCAATACCAATGTTATAATGGGGGCACTTGTACTACTGAATAGCGAGTTTGATTCTCACTGGCTACCCAATGCTTGCAGCCTCTTTCCATCACTAAGCTAAGCTTAGCAAATGACTTCTGAATTGGAAATTGGCTGAATGGAGTCCATGGGTATTCGTTTGCATGTTTATGGAGATATCTTTTCTACTGGGATTTGAAATTTACATGCTTTGTAGAATAAATGAATGTATTTGATCTTGAGAGGAATTAAATTTAAAATAAAGGAAGACAGAAGATTTTAGCTCATTGTCATAGACTTTCCATTCATTCTGATATTATAAAAATATATTCCTTCATATTTCATTGTTAGATGGCATTAGAAATGTTCTGCATGAACTTCATTCAAAAAATTGCATTTTGACTTTCATTTTCACTTAGTACACCAGTCAAACTTAGTGTGTCATCCTATACTAAGTCATCAAATCAGATTTAATGATATCTCATCTTTTTCAAGATGCACTCAAATTTCTTGAAAAAGATGAGATATTATTAGCAGGGATGCATGGAGACCCCACAAATCTTGTGATGGACATTCCAGTATTGCTATTTGGTTATCTTTTTTGGCCTGGCTTTTCTACATAAAAATGCAACAAAATTACTCTATGTGCGATGGAAGCATTCATAAATTGATAGATGAAAAGAATTTCCCTCACAGACAAATATTAATTATTTTCATATTTGACAGGCACTGATGTTCTTTCTGCATACTTTTAAGCAAACATAGCCTCGCAAGAGTTTACAAACATACACATTCTCATGTGTATGAATATATCTTCATCTCTATAGATGTAGAAGTGTGGTGTAGCCTAATGGTTACCATTATGGAAGATGGAATTGGTGAACTGAGTTGAACAACCATAACCATCAAAGATGGCTATTTCTTTTTTTTATATATGTGGCTGGCAAAATATGAGATGGCATAATGAGTTCAGAGAGTATTGGCTCCGCAGCACCCATGATAGAGAGGTCTGGTGAAACCTGGGGAATGTCAATGTCCCACGACGGACACTTCGGGGATGCTGCTGCTGCTGCTGCTGCTGCTGCTGCTGATGATGATGCATTTGTGTGTTCCTGAGATTCTGGCCATAACTTTTTGTCTACAGTCAACTGGCATCAGTAAGCTACTGGTACCCTCCTACTTGATCAAATGTGTCATCATTGGCATGTCTAAAAAGCTGAATGATAATTTGGACGAAACACTTTTTTTATAACTATCTTACCTGCTCGGACAGTAGCTGTCAAAAAACTGTTACCTCTATAGTCAAAATTGACATAGTATCATCCATTCATCTCAGTGTAAGTAGAGAATGATTGATTGTTCTATCTTGTAAACACATGTAAATATGCTAGTATGAAAACAACAATATAGATAATTATAGCAGGTGTGTGTTGAAGATTTTATTAGTATATGATGGACTGACTGTTATTAACATGAAGGTTGAGTAAGGGGCTCGTCTTTGCAATGCAAATCCAGGTTCCAGGGGGATGCCCATTTCTCTATTAGTAACCAAACATGCTCAAGAAGAAATGGATAGATATCGATTGGTTGAGATGAGCAGACTAGTATAGATAAAGTCAACCTGCAGTAAGTAGATAGAGAGAATTAAACTCAAATAGGCATATAGATGATAAAAGATCGATAAAAAGATATAGTGATATATCAATCTAAATCTCTCTCAATACACATATTGACAAAAAAAATGTGTTTTTAATGTTTAGTGTTTAAAGTTGTGAAGCTTTCTAAACACACACACACACACACACATATATATATATATATATATATATATATATATATATATATATATATACATATATATATATATAGAGAGAGAGAGAGAGATAGATAGATAGAGAGAGGGAGAGAAGGGGAGAGATACAGGTATTCATTGCTCAATGTTCTTTACAAGTATGTCTGAGGTTCTATAAGGTTTTCATAGAGTTGAAGAATCTTAATCGGTAAGTAGATACAGTGGCTTTTAAAATGCAAAAAAAAAGTGATTGTGTAGCCAGACGTACAATGGCGCAGTACCTATCTACAGAGTACATAAGACAGCAATATTGAGCTAGTATGTTCCTGGCTTATGTATTTACTCTAGTGTATTTTTTTGTTGTCATAAAGTAAATTCTCTTTTCTTACTAATAAAAAATCTATCATAGTTTTGCATTGTGTACCACAGCATTGGGGTAACTGCACAAAAATAAATAGATAAATAAACAAAGCAAATAACTTAATTTTTTGTTGGTTTTATACTGAAATGGAGGTAAAAACTAATCAAATATAATAGAAAATAATGTGTTACAGTATTTAATCTGATAATGATAATCATGAAGTAAACAACATTGAATATATTTCTTGAAAAAAAATCCTCTCCAAAAGGAGACTCGGCTAGCTCCTTTGGGCATTGGAGAATGCAATGTTATCATTTTCACCAATGATGACTCAATGGTGGTTTCTAGACTTGAGATGTCTTCGGCGGGTATTTGAGAACATAAAAAGGTAAAGAAAAAAGTAGTTAAAAGTAATTATATTTTGGATAAAAAGATAAGTTTAGTTTTAAAAACTGAGGAAATAAACTATGTTTTGCATAAAAGTTCACAGAACAAAGATTAATCTCATACCCCCATAACGGCATTGTTATGCTACAAAAATGTAATCCATGGTAGACTAACTCTATGATATTTTTCTATACTTAAGACATTCTATATGATTTTGCCTTCATTATTTTATGGTATTTTTAGTTTGATCAATTAATATTTTTCTAAGAATTCTGTATCAGAAACATGCTACTGTACCTTTCTTACATATCTATTCTCCTTAGGGACTCCTTTATTAATTCTGGGATATCATTTAGGGGATAAAAACTTTCCTTATACTTGTTTCCTTTCATAAGATAAGAAAACTTTGATTATATATTCAATATATATATAAGAATTACAAGATGCATGGTATTGAAACATTAGATACATGCTGGAATTTATAACACCTGACGAATGCAAACAAATGTAAACTAAGTTTTGTCAATGCAGGTTGGCCTATACTACGCTTACCAATGCATATCTATCACTGTACCCATGTAACTGTACTGTAATACAAACAGTACTAGTAAAGTATTTCTTTACTCCAAATCAAAAGTATACTTACTTCAGTATTTCTGTTAAAAATGCAGAATGAAGATTTGCAATGTAAACAGCTGATGTTGGTACACAAGCAGGCCTAGGCTAGAATAAGCTTTTTAGCTAGCATAATGATGTTTATTATATATCATTTAGAATATATCTTATTTAAGAGATCTGAATAGAAAAAGCCAAAGGATAGGGTTAAAGATGAATATAACAAAGACAAAAGTAATGTTCAATCATAAAGTCTTGAAAAAGTCCATAAGAATAGACATTGGAGTCTTAGAAGAAGTCAAGGAATACATTTACCTAGGTCAGATGATAAAGTTACAGAAAGACCATAAAAACAAAATAATACAGTGCATAATGATTGTCTGGGAAACATTTGGTATCAATAAAGACATACTGAAAAGCAAATTGCTTATATTCTTAAAACAAAGTACACTGTCAATGCCTAATACCAGTTATGATGTTTGGATTCGAAATCTAGAAACTTACTAAATCCCTTGAAAACTAACACAGAATCACGTAGAGGGCATTAGAAAGAGCAATGCTAGGAATAACTCTCAGTGATAGAAAAAGATCAATGTTAATTCAGGAGAAGACCTGGGTGAAAGATATGCAAGTAATTTAGAAATAAAAAAGTAGATGAACTGGGAACTTATCAAGAAGAAAGGACAACAGATGAAGCAAAAGGATGGGACGGACAGTAAACACAGTAGGAAAAGATCAGGCATTTGATGGAGGAATGAGATAGAAAAGTTTGCTAGTAAGACATGGCAAAGGTCAGCAAATGCTCATCATAGAAGGAGATGGGAAAGGCCTTTGTCCAGCTGTGAACTTAAAATGGCTACTGCTGATTTTTATATATGTATACATATATGTATATTTGTATCTATATTTATATGCGTAGGTTCATCGATAAGTTTACAGTGGGATAATGATGAAAAAAACATTTTTTTGGACAACATGTATCCATTTTTCAGCATAATCTCCTTCCTTGTCAGTGCATTCAATTCAGTGGTGAATATTGATCACTTAGATTAAACTTTATTTAGTTAAAATTTCAGAACACAATTCAACGAGTAACTATATCAAGCAAAGGCTTTATTGGTCCGCTTTTGTATATGCATATATATATATATATATATATATATATATATATATATATATATATATATATATATATATATATATACATACATACCTAATTTGCATATGAAAATGAAAATTTCCATATTTATATATCACTTTTATATTCATTTATTCATCAACATAAAATGGTAAATAGAAAAATTAAAGTTATTTTTTGTTAAAACCACTTTTACACAAAATATGTTGTTCAAAAAATATCAAAGCTTGAGTTAAATTGTAAAAATAAATCTATGGTTTGATTTCTTCCATTTCTCTTGTACTAAATTTTTGATCGGAATGCTGTTAGTATGTGAACTTAATGACTCTGAAAAGAATTTATAATTCAAAGAAATTTTGCTTTTACATGTAAAACTAATTTTTTTCATTGCAATGAGATTAGACGGGTATATTTTGGAATGTGAAATATAAATGACTCTAAAAGATTTTGTGTTGATTTTGATACCTATTAAGGACACCTGGTAAGGTTTCTCATTCACCTCTGTTGGATAATCTCAGTGTTGAAAATGGAGATGGGATGGACGGGAGTATGCCGTATACCTACTTCTTGATTTCCAGGTTTGTTTGTCTCACCATCTCACTTACTAATTATACTTTTTTAAATCCACTTATAGGTTATAAAGACAGATAATGTAAAAAAACAAATCTGTGACAGTGATTGCACATAATAAGTGATGTCTTTTTTCAACTTAAACTCAGAGCTCAGTTTTCTTCAATTTGAACATTCAATTAAGATTAAAAAATGAAATCAATTTTAATCAAATCCAATGAGAATTACCTGATGATGTTAGGATCTAAAGGTGTTTGGTAATTACGCTAAAATGAAGTGTCTCAATAATTCCATTCATGAAAAATCATTAGAAAAATAATATCTTGGTAGGTTTATAGCTTGCTGTGAAAGTATCCAACCAATGCATCCTCTTGATAGTTACCTATGGAGCTGAAACATAAAACCTAAACAAGACACTGGCCATCAAACTGAGAAGCATGCATCGTGTACATGAGAGAATCATGCTTGACATAACATAGAGAGATTGCAAGACAGCAAAATATATCAGGGAGAAAACAGGAGTCTGAGAAGTCATAAAATCAGTTAGAAAACTCAAATAGCAATGGGCTTGTCATAGTGCAAGAATGGCAGCCAACCAATGGACATCATGACACACAACATGGATTCCCAGAGATCACAAACAAAATCAAGGCCGGCAGAATACAAGATGGAGAGACATACTAAACAAACTCAGAAAGTATTGGTTCTGCAATGCCCATGATAGAGAGGTCTGGCAAATCCTAGGGAAGGTCTATGTCCAGTGACAGACGAAAAAGGTGATGATGATGATGATTGCAGAGTCTTGTGTACAGGTGACTGAATACACTTATCAGCTACAATTTGTACATCATTCCATGGTTGTTTCCTGAATAACATTGTGTTGTGTGTTAAATGTCTGAAGATGCTTAAGGAGTCTCTTTGATTCGGGGAATCGCTAGGATATGTCTTCTGTAACAGCACAAGATGGACAAATGTTGTGAAAAAAAAGAAACAAAGGGCAAATTAAATAGCAAAAGAAATAACAAAACATGAGGAACAAGAAAACTGAGCAAAATAAGAATGAAAACATGAGAATAAAACTTCCCAGCTTGAAGACCTTCATTTCATATGAAAGTATTAGTTAAGCAGTGTTTCCCACATTTTAGCTTTCTGGAAAAAAAATCTTGAAGAGTCTAAATTGATAAAGATTATAGTGTGCACCAAAATGACTAATTCAAATTTAGTGCTCAAAAGTGGAAGAGTAGAAGAAAACAACAGCACTTTTTTAAATCCTCAATGGTTACTTTTTAAAGGCAAAAATTTCATGACAACTAAAATTACTTTTCTACTTGGGAATGATTTGTGCTTCTGCATATGTGGTTGAATATAATAAGTATTTTTTTGATATTGAATAACCGTAGCCATCAAAGATGGCAAAGGGTTCTATCCTTTTTATGTGTTTTTATGTTTTTTTTTATATCTTTTTGTATTCCAGCACTCTTGGCCATACCATCTTATCAACAAACTTGAAAATTGGCATCAGTGCTCTACTAGACCCCTTATGAAAATTTTGTTTCATTTTTGGAAAAAAACTTTTTTGACCCTTCGGGGACCTCATTTTGGTAGATTTATTTCTGCATATATTTATACCTATTTACACAGACTGTATGTATATATGTGTGTGCTGTGTGTGTGTATGCATGCATGTGTGTGTCATAAATATTTGTGTGTATTTTGTTGTTTATTCCTATTCACACAAACTGTGCATTAAATCTCTTTTTTTTTGTTTTTATATATATAATACAAATAATATACAAATATACATATATGTATACATATATATAAATATAAATTAATATTATATAAATGTATATATATATATATAAATATATATATACATTTATAAATGATTTGTATATGTATGACTGTAAATTGCATATAGAAACTCTTACTTGAAATTATCTATCATTACATGACCAATGTACCACTCGCCGCAGACAGTGTAAATAGAATAAACAAAGAAAATGACACTGCAGCAGGAATCAAACCTACGACCAATAGGGTAGCATTGCTCTTACCATTGAGCTATACAGCCGTCGGCAATACAAAGGCCCAAGTAACTGTTTCCACTCCAAATTCTCATCTTATCTATTCCAGGTCAATTTGTTTCTTTCAATAATTTCTTAATTTCTCAACACATAATATGTATATATATATATATATATGTGTGTGCGTGTGTGTGTGTGTGTGTGTGTGTGTGTGTATGTGTGTGTGTGCAGTTTTTGTCTGTCCAAATATATGTTTACTGTTCACTGACATTATTCTTTAAATCAATATCTATGTCTGTGTTTTGAGCTTGTATGCATCTGTTGAAAATGCAAAATATCAAACTAAATTGAAAATCAAGTGGATTAAGATGCTGGAACAAATTCATCAGTACTAAATTCTGATTGCTGAGAGGTAGTATCATTTTGAAGAGAAAAAAAAGCATGATCTTGAGGTTTCTTTCACTTACTTCTTCTATCAGTCATTAAATGGATCTCAAACCAAGCTTCACACAAAACCAGATTTGGGGAATAATTCATCATCATCTGTCTTTTAACATCCCTTGTTGGACATAGACCTTCCTTAGGATTTGCCAGACCTCTCTATTGTGGGCATTGCAGAGTCAATACTTTCTGAATTTGTCTAGTTTGTCTTTCCATCTGGTATTCTTTTAGTCTCGATTACACATATGATCTCTGTGGATCCATGTCATGAGTCGCAATATCCATCAGTTGTCCGCCATTATTACAACATGACCAGCCCATTGCCATTTGAGTTTTCTAATGGATTCTCTGTGTTTTGGTCTCCAGTTTTCTCCCTTATTTTTTATTGGTATATTGTGCCGTCTGGGCATGATTCTTTCATGCGCATGGTTTTTCAGTTTGAGGACCAGTCTCTTGGTTAGGTTCCACGTTTCAGCACCATAGGGGATAATCGGAAGTATGCATTTCAAACTCACAAGCAATGGTAAGTGAATTGTGCATACTTAACACATTCCAATGACAAATGATCAGTTTCATCATTGGGGTGTGCAACAATTTGACACAAGAAAGAATAAGATAAAAAGCTGCTTTTCAGTTATATCAATCTGTCATTAAATAAATCCATGATTAATGCCAGCTTATGTGTATGACAACATCTATAATGAATATGTAAAGAGAGTATAATAGTGACCAAATTCCTAATATCAATTTTTTTTCTAACTTTAGTACTACAGGTTTGTGTTTTGAATCTCTTCATGTCTTTGCTTTTTTCTGATAACAGTGGTCAGATAATAATGGTCACTATCCTTTCTATAGATCCTTTTTACTTTTTCTTGCTATCAAACATTACATACAAACAGATCTGTAATTGGTATTTATGGAGAGTATATTAGTAAGCAAATTTCTATGTTGTCTGAAGTGTTTCAAAATTAGGCACTGCTTGCTTACATCATGAATCTTTTCATACATCATGGTCATTCTCCATTACTGGATAGTCTCTCTATTCTTGTTGGAGATCATCTCTGGTTTGGTGTGGTTGTTAAATATTATATAAAACTAGATTTGTTGGAAACAGCTTGATGGATGCGATGTGTATTTCCCACTGGCATCAGTGGTTGGTGTTTGTGCCAATGTAAAAAGCCTGGGTGACTGTCTGTTGATTTTCACATCAGACTGGCCCTCTCCAGATAGAGCATTGGGGCAACATGATCTTGCCATTTTGGCATTGTTCCAGACTAAGTCATGTTTAGTAAATATCTGAAATGGAATGTATTTGTGCTAAACAACAGTCAGCTATCAGTAACAAACAAGTGAGAAAGAAGGAGTGTAAAAATAAGGTTGGGTTTGCTGACATAGACAACCTGAATATTTTTACATTATTTATATATTAGAAGTGGAATAAAATCAAGGAGAAATTTAAAAATATAGTTGACTGTTTTCATTAGGGAATAAATAAAAGTTATATATGTATAGTATATCTTTTTGTTACCATAGTACCCATAAAAAATGACAGGATCTTGTATGCATGGATTGGTAATTTCTACAAGTTGGGCAAAAGAAACACTTTTTATAATGCATCTGCTTGCTCTGCTAAGGATAAGATTGTCACTCCCTGTTTCTTTGGACTATGATCAAAGAGTAATATCTGTGCACCCAATAAAAAATGCAATGCAAAAAGAATATATCAGTACATATATGGACACACATTGTGCCTTATGTATGTGGAATAACAAGGCCATAAATACATTCGTGCTTGTACATGTGTGTACTTATATGTTCATAGTAACACTTTTTTTGCATTTGCTTCTATTAACTGCCCCTAAAATAATTGGAACAATAACAGTGAAAAGTCTCATGTAGTCTATAGTTACGAGAAAATATGTGGTGAGTAAGGAAAACAAGGATAAAAAAAGAGAACTCATAAAACACAGAGCATTTGTGTTTGTAGGAGGCACTAAGGTATGACTTCTAAATGAAATGAAAGTTGTATTGTAAGGCAGTTGTAGATGCTAGGGGAAAATAAAACATCGGTACACAATGCACAAGCTACAATTCAAGAGATGTTTGAAGGGAAGGTGATATTTAATGAGTGAAGTATGGTGATTGTTACAGTGCAGTGCTGGGTTGTTTGGTCAGTCAGGCATACATTGTCTGGGTCCACTTAAATGCTGCTTAACTTTTGTTCTTTCACTTTCTACTGCTACTTATATGAATATATTTATCTATGAATAAAAGAATATGATTATACACATACACATAGGTGCCTCCAATAGCATGATTGTTAGTATGATCCTCTTGCAGACCAATTTTCTAGTGTGGTGAGTTTGACCCTCCTTGGGTGCTCCCTTACAGAGGCCTTGTGTCAGTTTAACCTCAGCTAAGTACATCTCTTTCTCAATATACACACGCACTGACAATACTATATTGTACAAATTAGATGCCCCCCGATTGATGCCTGGTGCAAATTGGATCCTCCCTCTCCCCAATGGATGCCTTGTGCAGATCGGATCCCCACTGATTGATGCTTTGTGCACATTAGATCCCTCCCCCCATTTGATGCCTTGTAAAAGACTATGCTCAGCTTAAACAGTATATCTAATAATATAAATATCTTTGAAATTTCTGTTATTTCTTCTTTACTCACTTCCTCTCTCACTCTCTCTCTCTCTCTCCCTCTCTCTGACTTCTTTGCATCTCTTCATTTACTCTCCCACCAGAGCAAAATGCAACACAAGGTCTGGGCTTTACGTGGGGAAAATAGGAGCAACCCATCAAAAATACCTCCAGTCGATGCGACTTCAGTTGTTAAGCAACCGTGGTTGCAAAAACAACCATAGTCACAAAAGCATCAGGAGGAGTGTGACCTGTCCCTTTAAATATGTTGGGACAGTGCTGCCTCAGGGCAACGGATCCTCCGCTGCTGGGCTAAGTATTAGTGGAGAGCCCAAGGACAAATCCAAAGGTTCCTGATGCCTGTAGCAGCATACCCCTCATTGCCATATTTCTCATTCTTCCTATCCACCATTTCAACTGTAGTTCACTTGTATAAGGTTAGATTTTTTCACGGCTGAGTAATTCAGATAACCAACTTCCATTGAAGGATGAATTAGAAACCCTCAAACTGTCTACATATCTTTCTTCAGTCTTGAAGTTGGTCTGGCTGGCTACATATGTATGTATGTACGTATGTATAATACATACATACAGGCCTTGCCAATGGAGCTAGAGTAGTAGTGTCAAAACTTTGGAAGCTCAAGGACCTTTCTGTAAGAGAAATATTCTGGTGGAGCCCATTTTTAGCAGTAAGTCTTCAAGCTTTTGACTTTTACAAATCATATTTATTTTAAATGGATTATGTTTATTTATTGATTTTTTTAAAGTGGTACAGGTTTTTTGACAATAGTTAATTTTTCAATGGCTGTGTGATGGTTGATGATGTTTCTCAGCCACAAGACTTGCAATGTCAGGTTCAATATTTGACATTTTAATTCTCAATTCATGTTCAATGTTCTGTTGGTTTTGTTGTTCATTCTTTTTTTATGAAGCAATATGGAGAAAGCCTGCTCTCAAAGGTACGGTGTATGAAAAGGATATAGTTTCTGAAGGACTTTTTCAAATAATTCCGGATGAATACTTCTGAATGATAACAAAAAATCAGGAAGACTGCTTGAAAACATCAGGAATGATCACACAATAACTCTGTCAATTTATCCAGTTTGCAAATTGTCTAATTGTCAATTTCATCCATATTTTTTACCACTGAATGGCTCCCTAATCCATTTTTTATCATATTCTGGTTGAGGAAAGTAATGTCCGAAAGCTTCTGTTAAACTTTCAAAATATTCAATAAAAATCTCAATCATCTTCTAAGGTACTTTTTCTTTTGAGCTTTGTATAAAATCAAATAGGATTGGAAATGAATCAAAAACGTTCTTTCTAAATAGATCCTCCTACCTAATTCTTTTATTATGATGGCTTCCACTTTATCTTCAACTTTAAAATATATAGTCATCCCTTGCTTGCTTAAGTTCAATTCATTTGATAAACAAAAATATCTATTTAATATGTCTCTTTACCAGCCAAGGGAAGTCATTCAAGCAGTCTTTCAGAGGGTAATTTTTTTTATCAATGAAAAATACCTGAAGTTCAGAAATACAATTCAAAACCTTCACATGGGACAACCAGCAAACTTCAGTATGTAGAAGCAGTTGTCCATGATGACTTCCCATTTCATAAAACTTTGAAAATTCAACTCTTTAGTGGGTGAGCCTTGATGAAATTTATTATAAATATGGCATCACCACTTCATCAAAAGTTGTTCTGAAAACTGTTTGCATTTTCCTAACAGCAAGTGATTCACAATGAATGCTACAGCATGTCCAGATTGAATTTGGGGCTTCCTTTCATATATTCAATAAACACACTGAATCTATCTCATTGATTTTCTTGTCATGCAAAAGGGTATGCATTTCATTGGCCGGAAAGGCTGATACATATGTATTTGCTTGGGGTCACCACTCAAGAGAAGGTTTCTCACAGTTTCCTCTTGAGCAAGTGCCACTAACTGATAAGTACTAAGCCAAGTTATATCTTCACAACACCACCAACCTTACTTAGCTGCCACACACAGTTGTCAAACATCCTGACCTGCAAATTTCAGGAGTAGGGGGTATCTCAATGCAACCCAGAGAAACTATTGCATCATTCACTCAAGAATCAACTGACGCTTTTGGTCTTTTGGAACCTCAAATGCAATCAGAACCTCAGCAACTACTAGAACATTGGGTATCACTTTCTCGGAAACCTTGGGTGGAAATCTCAAAAAGTGGTCCACGTGTTACCACAACAAGCCTCCACTCACTCCTACATCAAAATCACAGCCCCCGACCGTCTAAATACTTTGATACCATCCATCTGACGCTCCCCAGTTCTGTAGAAAGATCCACGCGTCAACCTTGGACTCATGCAGGTGGGGTCATTACTTTTGTCCCTAATTCCACATTACGTACGTATCCCTGAATTGAATGATAGGTGTTTGGTTTCAATGACTGAAAGTCACTTCTCAACTGATGCTTAAACATCAATTCAATGGGAGAAGCTCCAGTTGCTGTATACAGAGTGATTTTAAGAGGAAATAGGGATCTATTGACTTTGTTTTCAGGGGTTGCCTTCCCCTCTATTTCCATCTTCTTTAGTGCCTCCTTGAATGTGTGCAGAGATGGATAATGGGGATTTGTGAACATCTGACTAATCCTGTCGCATTCCATGAACAGTTTGAATTCCTTGATGGTAAAGCATGGATCATTATCATTCACCAAAGATTACGGTGGCCTTTGCATAGGGAATTTCTCACTCAGCTTCTCAATTGCTGAGGCAACAGACGTATTCATATTGGATAGCTCCATCCATTTTAAATATGTATCCACAACAATTAAAATCATATATCCCATTAAAGGGCAAAATATATGTGAATACTCTCCCAGGACTGACTAGAATATTCCCAGTAATGAAAGGCAGCTTTGTTTGGATAGCTCTGATCCTGCAAGGATGCTACGTAAGCCTTGCATGTCATCTCGATGTCCACATCCAAATTTGGCCACCACACATATCTTTGAGCAAGGGTCTTTACGCGCATAATTCTAACAAGAGTCTGAGGGTTAGGATTAGGATTAGTTCCTACACTACACTCAACCTCAAGCTGGGAGGAATAACAACTAGTTCTCCCGAGAGTATTGCACCATCCTCCTAACTCAGCTCCCCATACCTGTTAAAGTGTAATTTCTCCTGCCGTTCATTGTTGAATAATACAAATTCAGATCTTTCCTTGTCTCCAATCACACTACAGTCACAGTCTCTAGAGAACCAACCCATGAATATCGATTCCATTCAAAAACTGGTTGAGTTTTTTGAACTGCCCTTCCTTTTCAATAAGTGCATAATTCCTTTCAGCAGCAAACAATGTTCATGATATGTAGTATACCGGTTTCTCATTTACATAATCTGCTCAATGGGCCATCACTGCTTGTATTCCACAGGGAGAAGCGTCCTCATGCACTTAAATTGATTTGGATGGGTCAAAGTGCATCAGCAGAGATGCAGAATACAACATTTTCTCTGTCTCTTGAAAGGTCCCCTTCTGTTCAGCACCCAACACCCAAGAATTATACATCTTCAACAAACGATGAAGTAGCTCAAGCATGTCGGACAATATTTGATAAATGACTATTGTAATTGTACAAGGTTACGCCTTCAGTTCTGTCACATTCTTGAGGTTAGTGGCCTCTTGCATAGCCACCGCCTCCTCCGGAAGGGAAGCTATGCCTCCCTTGCAAATTTTATATATATATATGCATGTATAGTCTGATTATAGTCCCTACGTATCTGAATAGTTCCATTGTTGTCCTTAGGAACAGGCATAATGGGTGCAGCCCATACTGAATATTCAACTGTTTTAAGGATGTCTAGGCTTTCTAGTCAGTCAAGTTCAATCTTAATCCTCTTCTTTTGGTGCATTAGGCACTAACCAAACCTTGCAAAATCCTGAAGTTCCTGTCTTGTCAGATGGCAATTTCACCTTGAAGTCTTTTAAACAAGCAGCTCCTCAGTGAACACTGAATCAACCATGGACAACAACTCCTTTAATTTCAAGGGAACCTCTTCGCCAATCAAGGGAAATATGGCTCTCAGATCCAACTTCACCCTTTGTAACCAATGTCAGCCCAATAATGTTGGAGTGTCGCCTTTCATCACCACAAACAACAAATAATTCTCCGTTCCCTCATACAGCATTCTAACTCACTGGTGTGTCTCCTTAAAATTATCAAATTCTCTTTCAAATCTTTTAAACTGACCGATTTCTTGAATTTCTCCAAACTCATCTCCGAATACATCATACCCTTATCCACCTTCATTATCACCTTCCTTCTATACACGCACAATTCAGACTGCACAGCAGTGAACATAATACACAAATGGTATTCTGGTCTGACATTTCCATGCTCCAACCCAACGACCTTCGCCAGTCTCATCACTGTCCACTGCAATTCTTAGATTATCCTTCACCTTTCCCCCAGATTACCTAATTCCATCTTGTCTACACTTCTGACGAGTATGCCCTCTCTGTCTGCATACACTTTTTATTCTTAAACGGATGCTTGTCAACAAGATGATTGGTGCTACCACAGAGCCAGAACTTCTGCTTTCCTGGTCAACTACAAATGGGAGTCTCAGATTCATTTACAGGTACGCCATGTCTACTTTGAATTTCCCTGGAAAATTTCGTAGCCGATTCAATAGCCATTGATATCTCATGAGCTTTCTGCAATGTCAATGCTCTCTCACCAAGCAATCGAAAATTTTTGATTATCACCTACACTATCAGGCTGTCTCTTGAATGCTGATTGAGTCTGTCCCCAAAATTACAATTCTCAAACAATTTTCTATGTGTCAACGTATTCAGTCAATGGTTCAACTGTTTCTCTTGTCCTACAAATAGAATAGAAACCTCTTATGTATTTCATTAGGCACACAATGAATATGCCTTTCCATAAAATGACATAATTTGGCAAATGTCTGTTCATTCAGCCTATTATCAGTAGGAACCTCAGAACTGCATAATGCTTTGCCCCTATTACAGACAATAAAATTTCATGTTTCCTACCTTTGTCGCTTACACTGTTAGCAGTAAAGTAAAATAAATCTTTCCACATAGTTTCTCCAATCTTATTCTTTACTGGGCCATTCTTTATCAGTTCCAAAACAATACCACGCTGCCAATAATCCATGATTCCAAAGATCCATACCAGCTTCATGAAGCTTACATCAAATTTCCTTGTAAGTCTGCTTTATTCATTGTCATTTTCATGCATTAATAAACAACACTGAATCTGTCAAATCGGTTTTAGATCACTTGTTGTATAGAAAACAAGACGGTATCCCTTTCATCTGGAAAGGCTGGCACATGCATGTTTGCTGGGGTCATCGCTGGAGAGCAAATGATTTGCACTTTCCTCTTGAACAAGGGAAGATAACTGATTAGTACTTTGCCAAATCATCATTATCAACAGCAGACGTTTTAGCATCCATCATTGGACAAAGACCTCTTCCAAGCTTTGCCTTATCTCTCTATCATGAGATTTGCAGAGTCAGAACTCTTTGAATTGTCTAGCATGTCACACCATCTTACTTTCTGTCCACTACAATTTCACATATGATCTCTGGGGATCCATGTTGTGAGTTGTGATGTTCAGTGGTAGTCTGACATTCTTGCAGCATGTCTAGCCCATTGTTATTTGAGATTTCTAACTGTTTTAATATTTCAGACACCTGTCTTTTCTCTAATATACTATGCTGTCTTGATCTCTCCATGTGATGGTGAGCATGATTTTCACATGTGTATGTTGCATGGCTCTCAGTTTAAGGGTCAATCTCTTGATTAGGTTCCATGTTTCAGCTCCATAGTATACCCTTATGGTGGGATTTTCTTGTTCTTGAATTTCGAGCCTACTTTACCGTAAGCTTGCGAACCTAGTGTGATTCTTTGTCTTATTTCTTCTCCTTTTGAGGATTTAAGGGAGATTTGCTGTTTTAGGTAGATGTAGTGGTATTATTTTTCAGCCATGTGTTTTTGATTCTGATTGTTGTTGCCCACGTCATATTTGTCGTACATGACATTCATTTTGCTAAAGTTCATGTGGAGGCCAACTTTTTTGCTTTCTTCATGTAGTTTGTCTATCATTATTTGGAGATTATAGATGTTCTTAGCAAAGAGGATGTTGTCAGCAAATGTGAGGTTTATTTAGGTATTCGCCATCTATTCTGATTGGTTTGTGTTCCCAGTCTAGTTTTTGGAAGATCATCACAAGGCAGGCTAAGAAGAGTTTGGTTGCGCTGATATCATATCTCACTCCTTTTAATTGAAAGGACTCAGTCTTTATTTAGCTTGATAAGGAACTACAGTGTTTGTTATGTTGTAATACTCTGACATATAAGGGGTCTACACTGTTGTACTATTGCGTCAATGACTTTGGGAAATTTCCACTGAGTCAAAGGCAAGAAATGCTACAGTGATTGGCTTTCTATATTCTACTGTTTCCTCTTTTAGTTGATTTACTGAATGTAGATGGCCAATGGTTGAGTAGCTTTTTCAGTGGCCAATTTGTTCCTATGTTTGGTTTTCATCTAGCCTATTGGTAATCCAGCTGGTGATCACTTTGATGAAATGTTTGTAGATATAGTTGAGAAGGCTTATTGGCCTGTAGTTATTGGTGTATTTCAGGTTCCCTTTTTGTATAACAGCATTATGATTGCAGTATTCCAATCTTCTGGGACTTTACTTTGTTTGAGGCATAAGTTGAAAAGAATAGCTAGTTTTCTAATGATGACTTTCCCAGCCTTTCTGAGTAGGTTGATGGTGGAATTATTGGGTGAAAGGGCCTTTCCTTTCTTTGTGTGTTTGATGGCTTGTCACACTTCCTGTGGAGTAACTTCTGGGACACCACCGTGTTGATTACTTGCTTTCTTGTGTTTCCTGTTCATTTTTCTGTGTCCTTTGTTTGGTGGAAGAGAAGTTTTCATAAAATCCACGGACAAGTTTGGCTATTTGTCCCCTATCCGTTGTCAGGTCTCCATTTGTTTTGAGCTGATTAGTTATTTGCTTTCTTACTCTTTTCGAGAATGCTTCAAATAACTAATGTTTTGGATCTTTTTTTAATCTTCCCTTTGTTTATTTTAGATTGTTTTGATAAGTTCCGTTGCTTTGATCTTTTCTGTTGTTGTTGTTGGTGGTAGCTTGAAGTTTTGGTGTTTTTTCATGAGATTCTTGATTTCTTTTGAGAGTGTACTCATGATTTGTGTGCTTTGGCCACTTCAATTAAGGGGTTTGTTATATTGTTGCTGAATACGTTTATGCTTTTTTTTCTTGTTCATTGAGGAGTTCATATTTGTTCATCAGTTTCAGCTTCAATGATTTGGTGAGCACTTTTTGAATGCTCAATGGTTGCAGTTTTTCCAGCATTCTATTTTGGTGTTCATATGAATGTTGTATCTTTCCATACCTTGTTCACTTCCCATGTTAACTTGATTTAGGACCTAAATACATCTGATGGTGTCACCTTGTCTGCTAAGATGTAGTCTATTTCATTTCTGGCTCCGTGATCGGGCTCTTCCAAGTCCACTTTCTATTGGCTTTCTTTTTAAAGAAGGTGTTCATGATTTTGAACCCATTTGCTGCTGCAAAATTCACAAGATCTTCATCCCTCTTGTTCCATATTAACCAACACATTTTTCATTGCTTTGTTCTATTTGGGCATTGAAGTCATAAAGGTTGTCTATTTTCTTGTAGGTTAACTGTGAAGTGGGAGTGTAAACTTAAATGATAACCAGTTTTTACCTCTTTGAGAGCTGTACAGTGACACTGGCTACACGCTTAAGATGACTTTAAATCCTACAATTTTGTCTTTGTTTCTTATGAATAAGAAAGCCAATCTCAGCTTTGTTTCCCTTTTTCCTTTCCGCAGTTGGATTGAAGGTGTTTGGTGGCTAGTTTGATTAATTCTTCTCATTTTGTTAATACCGATGATGTCGCATTTGATGTTTTTTATTTTATTTCCCAGATTGGATAGGTTCATATATGTGGAGAGTGTCCATATGTTGTAAGTGCCAATGTATAGTGTTGTTTTCTTGGTGATGTTTTTGAGTATATCACCACAACACACCCTTTTTGAACTTATCTTTCCACATACTCCATCTCTCATAGCTTGAAAACCATCCATACTAACATCAATGCATTTTAACCAGCTCACTTGATTCATTTTTACAAAATTATTCAACCAAGTGAAAAGTGCTTGCACTGTAGTGCAAGTATAAAGTGATTTACAGAAAAATATCTTCATTTGTATCCAAATGACTAGTAAATTACCATTGTTGGAAATATCTTTGATTTCATCAAGTTGTAATGAAAAATGTTGACTCTTTTGTGCCTATTCAATCAGTTGATTTACAATACAGTCAGCTATATCTGCAATTCAATCTCTAATTGTAAAGTCTGATAATGAAATTAGATGCAAGTATTTTGCTATTTTATCAGCCGCCATTCGCCTCACAATTATCTTGGCTGCAGGTAGAATCAAATTCCTGGTAATTGTGTGGAGGTTTCCTTATTTAACTGTTCTGAAAGAAACTTCTTAAGATGTGGTAATGGCTCATTTATAATTGCTACTTGTCATAGTTTTTCTTACATGTTTGATTTGACAGTGATTCTTTGAATTTCATTTCGAAAAAAGTCTATTGATTTACAGGCGTATTCTTATATTCTTATATTTTGATTCCTGGTGACACTTGAGCTTTGCTGGGCTGCCTTTTAAAGCTTCATTTGATGATATGTCATAACATGACGTACATAGGTTTATCCACATTATCAGCACAAGTACTTACAAATACATTTCAAGAACACTTCAAAATACCTGCATGTCTTTTGCATTGGTGACTTCTTTAATTCTTGGGGTGCTGAAAACGAGCAATTTTCACCAGATGATGAATCAGAATCATTTCCACCTCTACGTTTAACAAAAGCATCAGGCCATTTCCTGAGATAAAAGATTATTGAAAAATTTACTTTTGTTTTCAATTTTAAAAAAATTCCAAATCAAGTCATCTATACAGACCTTGTAGAGCTCTGTTCTAAAAGGTGAGCTGAATTTATCTCTTTAGGGACTTTTCTCTTTTTCAACTTTTATGCTTTTTTTTCTTAAAATTGAGATGTAATAAATGATAGTGACTGGCAAAAAATATCATATTATCATTTTGCACCCAGAATGAAAAAAATTCAAAATACATTGATTTGAAAAAATTCTTCTTCACATATGCTGCTGTGGATAGTGTTAAACAACTTGTAATTTCCACTTAAGGAAATAGTGAGGTTCAGTTTGAGTGGTGCATTTTTATAGGAAAATCTATTTTCTTTTGTATTTTTATGCGTTGACCTTTATGTCTTTGACATTTTTCATTTTGTGAAATTGAAGTTTTTTTACTTTTTGAATAATCATCTTTGGGCATGAATTTAGTGTTTTAAAACACTGAACTAAAGGGCTGATAATTCAAAAATTTCCCCCTTATTATATCTAGAAAAAACCTTTGTTTTTTTTTTTCAAATTCCTGAATAGGTTTTTAGTGGAAAGGTTCAATTTGCAATATAAATTCATACTAAATTGATTCCTTTGTTTGTGTCCAACTTTCATGCTTGTTTTCAGGAAATTCAGACTTTTTTAGTGATCACTACACAACAAATGGCTGGAGAAGTAACTAATTTATTGATCCCTCCCTTTTTTTTTCAATTGATCTCCCCAACACAGCATGCTGCCAAAAGATGTTGATCACATGAGGTTTTCTGTTGAGTGACTACCTAGACCTGTTACTTTATACTTTGAACTTTTTTATTATTGCTCATTGAATTGTTGAAAAAGAAAAAGAAAAATCATTTATCAATGTTATGGACTGTAACTGCATGAAAAAAGTATCTCAGCTATATATCACTAACTTGTTTTCATATTAAAATCAGACACTGGTTTAATTTGCTCAGGGATTTCAAACAACAGTCCAAACTACCCTAGAAGCCAGACTTTTAAGATTAATGGTTTTATGAGGTTGTTAACAAGACTACTGCTTGCTACAAATCATCCTAGCCCCATAACTGTCCATATCCAGCTTCAGTAGACAGACCCCTAGTCATAATGCAAGTGAATTGGTTCTAATATGATATTTGCAAAGTTTTTGTTTTTTCTGTTTAATGTCTGTCTTCTACACCAGCATATATGATATCAGCTGAATTTTTTTTTTCTATTCTTCAATATCTTTTTACTATTGAATGGTTATCCATAGGATATTTTGAACAATAGTTTGATACCTGGACTCAAAATATAAGAATACACCAGTAAATTTTAATTTTGATTCATTTACACTAATATCTTTGGGTTTTTTTTCATCACAGTTTCAGATCATATATCCTCCAGTCATTCTTGGCTGGATATTCCAAAATACAGACATCTGGAAATGATTAAGTGGCAGAAATGTTTTAATGAAAATAACAAAGATAAAGAAATTAGTCCAATTGACCAAATCATTACAACACCTCATCTAAAGGAAATTCAGTCATGATATTTCTTTCAGCATGTCCACCACCTTAATGGAGGACATTGTTAAAATATATATTTTCAAGGAGTCCTATTTGACCCATATATTGCAACCATCCAGAATTGTCAATTTGTTTGAACCTCTAATTTTTTATCCTTTTTATTCTTCCTTCATTTCTCAATTTTGCAAACATTCATTTCTTTTCTCTCTCTCTATGTTTCTTTTCTCTTGTCAAATTTTTTTACTCTTACTTTATTGCTTAAATTCTTTATATTTCTTTACTTTTCCAACTTTTCTTTTTCCTTTTGTGAATTTGTTCTTGGTCTTTTTAATGATATTATCTGAGTTTTTTCCCTCCCTTTCTTTCAAATTTCTTCTTTCAGTTTTCTTTCCTTCTTACTTAATTTCTTTTTTATTCTCTTTTCTTCCCTCTATTCTTGATGTACATCTTTTCTGTCTTTGCTTTGTTTCTCTTTACCTCCTTCAAATTTGTTTTTTTTTGGCTAACTTCTTTCTTTCTGTTCTTTGAATACCAGGGATTTTTCCCTCCCTTTCTTTCAAATTTCTTTCTTCAGTTTTCCTTCCTCCTTTGTTAATTTCTCTCTCTATTCTCTTTTCTCCCCTCCTTTCTTGATATACACTTTCTCTTTCTCTACTTTGTGTCTCCTTTTCTCTTTCATTCCTTCCATTTGCATTTTTCTCTTTGTTCTTCTTTTTATTCTCTTTTTTTCCTTTACCTCTTCGTCATTCATCTCCAGGCACAATACTTTATCATCACACGTAGTACTCCCACTTTTTTTTGTCCAGACACGTAACCAGGCTCGTCTATGCAAAGTACCAAGAACAGGTTTGAACCTGTAAACTCTTTGCAACCTATACCTCTGATAAAACAGTCAGGGTCCATTTAATCTGAACCTTATAATGCAACCATAACACCAACAAAGCTGACCATGACGGCTGTGTGCAGATGTCGGAAATAATACGGCCCGTTTTATTGTTCTTGGTCATCAGTTTATAGCTACCGCTCAGGGCTTATATGAATGGTCACTCAGCACTTCTGAGTGCAACCATCATGTGTCTTGTTTGGCAAACAATGACATTGTTGACCATAATGGTCAGTAAAAGTGAAGGAGTGTGAAGTTGTAACAGGTGGTATAATTAGGCTGTCACCTTACAACAGAACCACAATATGCATACCTGTAAATGTGTATATTTGGATGTGCAGATACACACACACACAATTGAACATATGTGTGTGTATATATACATATACACATTTATGTGTGTATGTTTGTTTATGTATTGATATTCATGTACACACTTATATTGATATGTATGTGTTCATATGTGTGTGTGTGTCTGTGTATGTTTATTGGAATAACTATCACACTGAATTCATGTATTCATGTAGACAAGGTTTAATAGAACAGTCCCTAAAATAAAAAATTAGATCTTCATCAACTCTTAGAAAATTTAGATGCTAAATACAAGGGGTATAACTGAGGATCACAATCCTTTCAACTTTAGATAAATTTCTCAAATGAATATGTCAAGTTTAAATAGGTTTTTGAATAAATAAGTCATAGTATCATAGTTCCTACCTCACAAGAGGTTTAGCAAGTATTTCCTACGTAAGCTGCATCTACATGTTGGTATTATGGCTAGGATGCTCATCTGTAGAGGTTTGAGCAGTGCAGTTAAATACATACATATGGAGTCTGTCCATAAAGAAACTAAAATTTCAAAACAGCGCAGGAACAAGACATTTCAGAGGGCTTGTGACTGGAATATCATGTGGCTGTGACCTTGACTTTTGGTGTAATAAAAAAGTGCATCAAGCTAAGTTTGTTAGTTTCTTAGCAACAGATGCCAGAGTGAACAGGTGTCTAGTGCGCTCACCACCACCCCCAAGTTGAAAAATGAATCATCCTGGAGAGCAACTTGTTTATGTGAATTTTTTGGTGATACTTTTCCTGTTATAAGATTTGATGGGTCTGCAAAACATCTCATTTGTGCACTCTTTTGAAAGAGTTGCTTGGTTTATGAATAGACATTGTATATTCATGTACACAGGGCTATATCTTTTTAAAAAGTCCCCGGAAAAAATCTGAACAATTTGCAATTAAATTACAGATATGTATGTATACATATATATACATATATTATAACCAAGTATTTGTGTGTAAAGAGGTGCAAAATAACACTGGCAGAGAAAATAGAATCTGCTAACTGAATTCAATATTCAGCTTCTTGAGATAACTTGACTCATACCCTGGGGAAAGGTATGAATCTACACTCCTGCATTATGACCCATTGCTAGATATCTTGATGTAATATATCTGACATGCCCTGATGGTTGTCAGGGAAGAGAGTACCATATATGACTGACAGTTAGATGAATTGTTTATATGTCAATTTTGTGGACTAATACTCACTTCAACACATCCAAGCCCCATAACTCTTCATATTAAGTGAAGGTAGACAGCCCCCCCCCCTAGTCATAATACCAATGCACTTGACACAGTGTAATATTTACATTTTTTTTTTTATAAGTTAAATATCCATCTTATGTACTGTAGGTCAGCAAACCCTTTAACCACATCACTCTCCCATTACTCAATTATCTCACTGCCCAGGCAGTAGTAACAATGAATTGCTATTATGCCTATCGTAAATCTTGATAAGTGGGCAGTCATCATTATGTGTACACAAGAATACATTTATGTATATTTTTATGTATATTGAAGAGTTGATAGATAGGTACAGGGATAAAGGTCACACCCATTTTGCATTTATTAGGTTGATACGTAGGTTTCCAGATTCTGTTTTGATAAAATCTGTTTTGTTTTTTTTTCTATAAATTCATTGCATCATTATTCAGTAATTAAAGAACTTTATCTTGTTTCCTATGATCTCACCCTACCTTTCAAGTAAATTTGGTAATCTATCATCACATAATAATCCTGGTTCATATTCAATAGACTCTTCCAGAGATTTTCCGATATCTTGAAATTGTTGGAACCGGTAACCAGACAAAGAGTGTAGTACGTGGCAAAATAAGTAATAGTCTGAGGTAAGAGATCTGGAGAATATGCTGCATTTCGATTCCAGCTTCATGATTGCGTGTTGCAGTGCATCACCATGCACCAAAGCCTCAGTCAAATTACTTGCCTAGAAAAAAGTGTTTTCTCTTCAAATGGATCATTCAAATGAGCCAGTTGTTCACTATAGCATTGTGCAGTAAAATCTTTGTCAAAGTTCCTGAAATTTGTAATGAAGAATTCCCTTTGAATTCAACCAAACTCAGAGTTGAATTTCTTCCTCCTGAAGATTCCATTTAGGTTGATATGGTAAATTGTGTCTCAGATCTAGCCATGAATTTTAGATTCTCAATATAAATCCATTTGGTGAAAGCTGCAATAAATGTAGCCATGATTTCTTTATTCTAGATACCTGATATATATTCATTTCCATCAAGAGTCATCATCTTCATCAGAAAGTACTTTTTTGTATGTTTAGTAAAAAGAGAAAAACAAATATTTAAATTCTGAACAATTTTCTTCCAGTGATGTCACGTGGAATCCATTTTCTTAGCTTCTGGATTTTTCCAGAAGCCTTTGAACTATGTACTAAATTTGACTGATTGGACCAATAAATAGAGAACTGAATAAACTCTTTTAAATTTTCTAAAATTGTGCAAAATATAGCCCAAGAAACTTTTGCGTCAATATGCACTAATGGGAAAAAGAGTATAATAAGCAAGCATGTAAATAACAATACTGTAATAACTATCTGGAATAGATAAATTAGAATAAATAGGAAGATCCAAACACAGCATCACTTTTATGTTAGTGATAAATTGATTCTAAAAATCCACTTTGATATATTGCAGCAAGAGTTCATTAATCAATATTGCATTAACATGTTAATATAATCCTCTTATTTTTACATTAGGTAGTATCAATTGTTGTCAGTGTGTTTTGTGAATATTTTCAAGTCCCTAAGCTTTCTCTCATATATCTAGTTCAGCAATTTTCCCTCCAAGTATGATATGCATTGCAAAATACTTGTCTTTATTTTCTCCTTTTTTTAGTTGAAAAAAAAAAAACTACATAATATTCAAATATCAATGACAACCTAAAATGTAATATATCTAAATAGATATTACAATGCCTTCATTTTCCTTTTGTCTAATTGTGGTATATTAAAAACAAGATAAATGTAACAATTTTTCAGTAGGACAACACAATTTTAGATAAATACAACATATTTTTTTTCATCAAGAGTCATCATTTTCATCAGAAATTACTTTTCTCTGTGTTTAACAAGGAGAGGAAAACAAATATTTAAATGCTGAACAATTTTTTTTTCCATGTTATCATGCGGAATCCATTTTCTTAGCTTCTGAATTTTTCCTAAAGCTTTTGAATTATGAACTTCAATTGATTACTATCTATACTCTTACAAAAATCATAGAGAAAGCATCAGTGATTATAATATGGTTTTGATATTTATTTTTGTGATTGGTGTATATTCTCAAGTAAAACTAAGTTTTCACAAAATAAATACCAAAAAATCAAGGTGGTGTATTGGCTAAAATACAGGTGATGCCATCCAATTTCCCAGCTATAGAAAAAGAGAATCTTTGAAAACCTAGGAATAAATAAAGGACAGATATTTAGAATATTATTATTCTGGGCAAGAGGAGGAGTGACTGATTTGGTTCATTTGGTAGACACTTGATGGATTGACTTGGCTCAGAGCCAGCAATGATTTAGTTTAGTTAAGTGCATTTCTGGTCAACAGGGATAACTTCAGTAAACTCTGTGTTCTTATTTATTTCAGTTACTATGGAGTCCCAAAGGCAACACACACACACATACAAACACACATACAAACACACACACACATATGTATTTTTTAGCATAATATCCTTTTTTGTCTATACTCTTAACCCGATGCTTTTGCATTAATCAAATTGATTGAAAATTATACAGCAAAAATTTTCAATCAAAATTTAGCTAAAAACTGTATCAGGCTACAGACTTATTGTTTTCTATCTTTGCGCATTTGAAAGTATTAGATTTGTTAAATAATAATGATGGTGTTTGTTATTTTAAACTTTGATGGCTATTTTTGGAATGAAACTGTTATTTAGCAATTTTCTGATAATATTCCATTTTTGAGTGTAAATTTCACTCTTTACATTTCAGCTGAATGTTTTCTTTTCACATTTTGTTCTGGCTTAACTCACCATATCCTTCAAGCTAGAATTAAAAAACAGATAAGAAATCTTTACCAAAGAATGACTCTAACACTAACACCAACATCAATGAACTCCACAGTAAAACAACAACTTTTTTAATAGAAGCTGCCACTCTATCTTAATTTAGGAGCACACAAACCATTGGTAAAATCTCAGACAAAACCAGGAAACTCATTAAAAAGCACTAAAATCTCAAGCCACTAACAACAACAAGGAAAAAAATTGAGGAGACCAAACTGAAAAAAACAATCAAAAAGAAAAGTAAAGACAAAAGAAGGTACATAACAGCAATCATAGAAACAACCTTTGGAAAATGTTGGAGCATCAAAACTATAAACAAGGCTCTCAGTATGGGACAGAAACAAATAAGTAACATACTCAAGGAAAATAGAGACATAACAGCAGATAGAGATAGGATTGTCAAATGTGCCCAAGAATTATACCAAAAACTCTACTCTTCAAGACATGGACTACAATACGTCAAGCAGGATACATGAGATGCAAGCAATTAATTTGAGGACTTCCCAAAAGTTACACCATGGGAGGTAAAACAAGCCATCAAACAAACTAAAAAAGGAAAAGCCTCTGGACCAGATAACATCACCATTGATCTACTCAAAAAAAGCTGGTAAGATCTCCAATAAAAATCAAGCAATTTGATTCAACTTATGTCTAAAACAAAGTATAGTACCAGAAGACTGGAACAATGCAATCATAATGCTTTTACATAAAAAAGGAAACCTGAAAGACCACAACAACTACAGACCTACAAGCCAAGTCAACTGCATCAATAACTTTTCACAATAATCATCACCAATCAGATTACTAAAAAAAGTAGATAAAAACCAACCATGGGAACAGGCTGGATTAAGAAGAAGCTACTTGACCAGTGACCATCTCCATTTAGTAGATTAGCTGAAAGAAAAAGCAACAGAATACAAAATACCACTCACTTTAGCATTTGTAGACTTCAAGAACGCTTTCAACTCTGTGGAAATTCCCATGGTCATGAGGGCCATCACTCTACAAGGTGTAGACCCTGTACATATCAGAATACTGCAACATATATAGTCACAACAACTCCTTCATCAGGCCACATAAAGACTCTGAGCCCTTCAAACTCCAAAAAGGGGTAAGACAAAGTGATACCAGCTCACCCAAAAACTTCGCAGCTTGCCTTGAGATGATCTTCTGAAACCTAGACTGGGAGAATAGAGGAATCAAAAGAGACAGTAAATATCTGAGCAACTGCAGATTTGCAGTCAGCTTTGCTTTTTTTTGCAAAGAACCTACACAACCTCCAACTAATGCTTGATGAACTAGAGCAAGAAAGTCGGCCTACACATAAAATTCAGGAAAAAGGAGATCATGTGCAACAACCATGTCAAGAATAAGAACACAACTATCAAAATCGAAGATGCAAAACTGGAGAAATCTCCATGAAACCCACAAAAGAAGAAGGAATCAAGCAAAGAATCACACTAGGATGGCAATCCTTTGACAGAGCAAACACAACCTTCGGAAACAAGAAGATCCCATTTGTTCTAAAAAGAAGAGTATGCAACCAATGCATCCTCCCAATAGTCACCTATCGAGCTGAAACATGGGATCTAACCAGGAGACAGATCCACAAACTGAGAAGCGTACATTGCACGCATGAGAGAATCATATTCAACCTCACATAAAGAGATTGCAAGATAGTATATCAGGGAGAAAACTGGAGTCCTAGACATCATAGAATCCACTAGAAAACTCAAATGGCAATGGGCTGGTCATGTTGTAAGAATGGTAGACAACCGATAGACAACACGGATCCCAAAAGATCACATGCACAACCAAGGCAGGCAGAATACAAGATGAAGAGATAAACTAGACTAATTCAGAAAGTACTGGCTCCACAATGCCCACACTAGAGAGGTCTGGCAAATCCTGGGGAAGGTCTATGACCAACAACAGACAATAAAAGACATGATGATGGTGATTTGAGGCTGTCAGATCAAAGATGAAAAATAAAGCATATTCAGGTAATTTCATTACATTAGTTCAAAATAGGTTGTAAAGCAGTGTAAACTGCTCAAAATATCAACCAAGTATTTGACCAGGGGATGGTCAATGGATGTACAGCTCAACCTGAATTCTAAAAATTTCAAAACTAAGACGATGATGTGGACATCCTTCTATAATTGACTTCATCCTATTGAGGGTCATTATTATGAGGCTGCAGAGGAACTAAATGTTGACCATTTAACTGTTGTTTGACGTTTGCATCAGATAGGAAAAGCAAAAAACCTTGACGTGATGCATAAATGACCAAGAATGAAAAGCAAAAAAGCTTGCATATCATGTGACTGACTTTACAGAAACTGAACATCCTAGGCTAGGCCTATTCACCAGACCTTCCTCTGACTTTTTCAAAAATTTCAAACACTTTCTTCAAGTGAAGGTCTTTATCAACCTGACAGCAGCTCAAAATACCTTTGAAGAATTCATTGGTCCAAAGACCCCGGAATTCTATGCTTCTGGAGTAAAAACACTTGTTTTTAGTTGGTAAAAATATATATATTCTGAAGATTCTTAATTCAATTAATAACTTTTATTCCAAGCTGAAACATTCGGCTCCAACTTAATACATACATGTATACATAGATATATATTTTTGGTATGATTAAACATTGGTATGGATTATGGTTAATCTGACAATATATGAAATGATTAGCAATATTGGAATTCTTGCTAAGATAGATTAAATATCTTATTTGATGTCTTGTCCATTTCTGAACTTTCCCTAGGCAAATGAAAGGAGAAAAAGGAAATGGTTGCCTTCAAGTGAAATTTGAATTATTTGTTGGTAAGGTTCATGGATGGATGTGTATTTGTGAAATCGTTTTGTATTTTTGATCTTTGCCATTTGTTAATAGTAATGTAAGTGGCTAAGAATGGGTATGTGTAATTGTTGATATGATGAAATTATGTGTAGATGGGAAAGGGTCAAAGAAATTTGAATTTTGTTTGCAGGAGAAAAAGGATAAAAGATATCATTAACCTGTGATTGGATAAGCAGGAAATTCATCTGTGTGTATGATTATATATATATATATATATATATATATATATATATATATGTATATGAATATGTATATGTATATCCACATACAAACACATGCACACACACAAATATATAGTGTACTTCATAGTATATCTAATGGAGTAAATCGTTGTGTATGCATCTTATGAAGAAATTCAGTCAACATTGTGTTGACAGATGGACACAAGTGAATACATATAACTCTTCCAACTTTATTGGCACAGGTGAAAGAAAAAGGAAATTCATGGTAAAACAGCAGATTATTGTATGAAAACAAATCAAACAGCTACTTGCTGTGACCAGCATTCAAATCAGGTTCACAATGTGAAGCAGCATAAACTGCTTGAAATATCAACCAAATACTTAGCCAGAGGACTGTCAGCGAATGTAAAGCTCAACATTGGTTCCTGAAATTACCAAACAGACAAAAGCCTTGAAACTTGTGGTAAAAAAGCTACTTGCTTTGACGAGCAATCAAATCATGTTTAAAACCATTGACCTCTGGGTCCTGACCACTAAACCATAGTGGCAAACAGTCACTGCATAAATTTGTTTGCTTTATTCCTATGTTAAAGACCACCAAATCTGAAATTTTCGTCAACTTTCAGATATATTGAAGGGTAGGGATATATTGCTAGGATACTGCTGAGAAAAAATTTCCTGGATCTACCCCTCAAATGTTATAACTTCTATTGTAGCTTATTGCACACCATCCACAAAATTCAATTTATATTTATTGAGAACTAATGGAAATATAGCAACAATCCAAAGGAGGATAATTTCTTGTATCAATCCCAAAAGCCCATTGCCCACCCTTGCCCAAAATTACATCAAAATCCTTTGAGAACTTTGGGAGATATTGGGTAGACACACAGACAGACAGACAGACAGAGAGACTGACGGACATGAGTAAATACATACCTCTGCAGAAGAAAACATGTCTGCAGCTTGGGAAAGATAAGTTGGGGTTATTGAATAGCCCCACATTGCTGTTGGTTTCACCATGGGTAATTAGTCTTCAGTCTTGCCGGCTATTATTCTGTGAGATACCAAAGATATGACACACTCAGTGAATGGAATTATAAATATACATGATTTCATTACCAATGCTTGGTGTGCAAAAAGGAAGAAAAAAAATGTGAAGAAATAGAGAATAGAGAAATGACTGGGTCTTTCACTGATCAATCAGGGGAGATAATGGATTATTTATGAGAATTTTCTTTTTAGAGACTGTTTTTGTTTTCATCACATCCTTTCAATGTTTAATCTTTTTTGTATCCCTCTGGTTTTCAGGTGGATTTTTTCATTCTTCTTTTTACATCATTTTGTCTTTCATCTTTCACTCTTCTCTTTCTCCCATGTCTTCTAACTTTTTGTAACTTTCTCTTTTTTCTTTCAAACCTTGTTCTCTTTTGTTGAGTTTGTAATTTTCTTTTTTCTCTCTTGTCATCCTGTTAAATCTGCTGTTATCCTTTTCGAGTATATTATTTTGACGTAATTCTGGTTGGCCAGTTGTTGAATATATTTGTGTTCTTGTTGGTCTCTAGTCAGACAAAGTAACAAAGAACTTAGCATTACTTAAAGCATAACTCCAGCTCACTATGTGTCACTCATGGAAGATTTCAAGCTCAATTCTATTCATAACAACTTTGAACTCAGCTTCCAAAACGAAGCTAAGCTTAAAATGAGACTTAGCACAAAACCAAGGCAAAACTCAGAAGGAGGCTCATTGAGTACTCAACTGTACTCCTTCATTTATACATTTGGCACTGAATAAGAAGTAGTAGGAGGTGATATCACAGTTGTGGTGAAAATACTCAACACATCAATTGAAAAAAATCCCTATTTCCTTATTATATTTCATCTTACTTACAAATCAAATCAATGCTGCCTCACCGACCCACCTGACCCATCAGCCAAATAGACTTTTGACTCTTCTCTCTTTGAGTGTCTGTGTCTATGCGTATGTGTTTTTTTCAAAAAAGTGCTTTAAGGGTTCTCTACGGTCGCTCAACAATGTCCAGATTTTACACTGGAACCTTTTAGATCATTTTAGACAAAATATCTATGGATACACTTTCTTTCTTCTTATATTTCTATCTTCTGTTTTTTTTTAATTATCTATTACACTGTGCCACACAGTTTTTGTTTCTTGATAGTGGGTGATATTTCCTGATTGTCCATGTGTAAAAAAGTAAAGAAAATGGCAATTATTCCCTTCAAACTTTGCTTTTGGGACAAAGAGAGCAATATTTAAACATTTACCTATTCGAATAGGGTGCACTTGCATATTTTAATACACATAAAATAATCCCATTTTTTGCAGAAAAACAACACATGAATAATATGTATTTGCACTAATATTAAACAAAAGTGATCACAATAGATTTAGAAGAGAGTAGTTTTTCAAAGATTCACAAGTGTACTATAATTGGAAGACCAAGGTGATGTCATTATATACCAGTGTGAAATGTGAAAATGTTTATGAAAAATGAGACATAAGAAGATAAGTTGACAATACATAAGATGAAATGACATTAAAAAAAGATGGAATAACATGATATAACATAATAAACCACAACATAATATGACGTACCATAACATAACCTGATGTAAGGTGACACAACACAATATAAAATAACATGACATATCACAAGATGGCATAACATGATGACATAAAGATAAAAGATTATTTTCAATAACATCTTGCAACATGATCTTTGTTCCTGGGTAGTAAATGTTATTTTCTAATTGCTTCTGTCAAGGATATCATCTCTGAAGCAGTTTTAACAAATTGTCCACCATCTTTGCTTTTAAGACATCTTTCAAGTATGTTCTCAAAGTTGTTTGAGGCAAAATAAGGAAATTATCAAATATCAACGTTCTGATCACAAAAGTGAAGTTAGAACGAAACAGTAGTCATTTTCTATACTATTCAGACATAATCAATAAGAAAATAACATGTATCACCAAGAAACAAAAAAACATTGCATAGTGGTATCATTATCATTATTATTATTATTTGCATTTTCTCTCTAGATGCTCGGTGGTCCGTTGGAGACTGACAGCAAGTCACCCCAAGTCTTGAGCCCTCCTCTTTGCACTTTTGTAGTCCACACTCACACCAGTTGTCCGGTGGTTATTGCTGAAGACTGAGTCTTTCTCAGGTCTCCAGCCCTTCTCTCATATCGTCGTCACCTATCAGCAGCGCAGTGGTTTGTACTGTCTCTACCATGCCTTTTTCTTGGCTGTTACGCTATTGCTAACAGCCTGGATAGAAGATCTCAAATTTCCAGAACTCTCCTCTGTATTCATGCAGTAAGTGTCCAGCCCTCCTTTCAGTATTCTCACAGTCCACAGCAGTGTTGTGATTTGCACTTTCTCCCCAGATGAAGTGACAGTGTTTCATTGGGTCTCCAGCTCAACTCCCACTATCCTAACTTATCAGAAGTGCTGAGGTTTGTTCTATACAACTTTCCTTCACTTCGCTTAAACATGCCCTCTTCATTCAAGTAAGACCATTGCTGATGATCAGAGGTTGCCTCATATATCCAGAACTCTCCTCAGTATTCATGCAAACTCCAGTAGCACTATGGTCTGCATAGAGTCAATCATCCAGGTCCTCCAATCTTCACCTCAATATCTCTGGCACAGTTCTCAGTGTGCTTACTATTATTGGTACTACCCTGATCTTTATATTTCACACCTCTCTCAACTCCCTGGCCAAATCTTAGTTCTCTGCATCTTTTCACTCTCCTTTGTATTTCCCCTGTGGTCCTCGGACATGTCTATTATGTTTTCTCTTTCTTGCATACCACTACCTGACCTTGTCTTATAGCATGGATTGGGTGGTTGGTTTTGATGTCAAAGTCCTAAAGCAATTCTAGGCTTCTATTTTTGTTTGTCCTGCCACCATTTGTCTACATAGTTGAATCTTAGTTGATAGCATAATTCCCAGTGCTCAATAGTTGCTACCCTGTTATGCCTGCTCTTGGACTCTTTCTGGGCTACTTCACCACATTCTCTGGTTATGTGGCTAACAATCACTTCCCTTACTCTGCATAGAGGGCATTTTTTATTATGTTGCATTTGTTTTAGGCTGTCATGCTAAGGGATTCTGTTTCTCTCTTCAGGTTTCCTCTGCACAGTCACAACCATGGTTCTCTTTCTCTCTTTCAAATTCTCCATGTAGTTTTTTCTGTTTCCATTTTTCTCTCCCAGTTGCCTTGTTTACTGCTCCATTGTTTGCTATCTTTTCGTTATTTGTTTGACTGCTTCGAGTGTTTTTCATATCTTCACTGCTTGTTTGTACATTCTTTTCTAATCCTGTTTTTTTTTTTTTTGGACACAGCATTTTATGCTGTTGAGTCCTCTGCCATGTTCTTTCATCTTCACATACAGTCTATCTGTGTGTAGAATCTTGTGCATCATCATGTTTCCTAGTTTGACGGACCATTAACTGGAGCTCATCCTTTAATAATTCTAGAAACGGTCATGTGTGTCTTACTACTGATAATGCCCACATGTTCATTCTTTTAATTTCTGCTATATAGCTTAATCTCTGATACTTTTCTAATTCTCCTAAGGAATCCCTTTTTTATTTTCTCTTTAATTTCTTCCTCTTTTATCAAATCTCATTCGAGAACCCCCAGTTATTCATACTGGTCTTGTATGGATAATACTCTAATTTTTTTGTAGTCTGGTAAGTTGATTCCTTCCACCTCTATAAGTTCTTCCCTGAGCATTTTCATTAGTGTGCATTTTTCTATTCTGAATTCCATTCCAAAGTTGTTGCTGTATTTTCAACATTTTGAGATCTTTCCTTTTCTTTGCAAATAGTTCTATGTCATGCATGAGTTAGTTAATATATTGTATGACATCTAAATCTTTTTTTACAAGGTGCCATAAAAAAGTTCAGTGAATTTGATTGTGCAATCAAATTACTCAACCAAACTCTCAATTCCCATCATCTCCTTTAAAGTAGTTCTTTTGTGAGCCAGTACAGAGACAACCTCTTCTAGAACTTTGTTTTCTGATTTTGTTTCCTGTACCAGTGACAGTTACACCATAAACACCTCCCACTGGGAATGTAATTTCAAAATAACACCTTATTTTCATCGTATTTTACATCTTCTCAAATAATTCAGAAGTGTTCAAGAAACCTTGATGAGGTGATAGAGTGTCTTGAAACACATACAGAGAAGAAGATGAGGGATTGGAAAGGTAAGAAATTCCAGTTAGAAAGAAAAAAAAAACAAGAGAAATTTGGATAATCAATGTTCTAGATAGAAAAAAAAAAGAAGATGGCTTTGGTCACCAAATCCTGACCCTTGAGGAGGGATCGATCCTCCCCTAAAAGACCTTAATCCTCACTGACGATGAAGTGTGAGCATTTGCTGCATAAATGCCCTATAGATATATAAGACCTCTATGACATACTTGTTTGGCACATACATTATGAAAACTTTAAGCATATAGGCAAGAGATAATAGATAACTTGCTAACATGATGAACTGCTTCATTTAGAGCATGTACAACTAAACACATACACAGTAATTCACTCACACTTATACATACAAACATACACGTTTACGCACAAATGCACTTATATACTGTAAAAACAAGAGGCATGTATTGTTCATGTATCTACTTACTAAAATCTTTATGAATGTCCAGGGTAAATATATGAAGTGATACCCAAAAGTTGGGGGAACACAAGATACAAAATGGCCATATGTGAGAAAAAAAAAAATGGTAGAAATTCAAACAGGTCAGGTTAGTCACTCAATAGAAAATGTCAAATGACCAACATCTTTTGGCAACGTGCAATGTTGGGGATGATCCATTAAAAAAATTGATAAAAAGATGATCAATGAATGTAGCTTCTATCTCTATTTTGGGGTGGGGGGCAGTGATAACCGAAAAAAAAACTAATTCCAAAAAGAAAAAAGCTGAATGCCTCCAGAAACAAACAAGCGCCAATTTAGCATAAACCTACTTTGCAAATTGCAGCCCCCCCCACACACACACACACATACACACACACATATGCACACACATTAGAAACCTATTCGGGAATTTTTCAAAGAACAATAGGAACTTATTTTTCCAGACATAATAAAGAGTGTATGTTCAAATCTTCGGCCCTGTATCTCAATTGGTGCAGTCTGTGAATGTGACATAAACATAGACAGACAGACCAACATAAAAACTGAAAAAACTTATTTTGAGAGTTTTGGTGACAGTTTGGGTTGACTGTTTGAAATACTTTATTCCCTGATGGAGTGATTTCGGGAGATAGGCAAAATGTCCAGCAAGGTATCAGAGGTTAACCCCAAAATAATTTATTCTACAGATTTCTTTCAATGCAATAATGATATTGTTGATATCCTACGTATAACTTTTTCATACACAAGAAGATATCATTGCTTTTAGTGAAATATCCATTTGTTGAAAATTTACCCCAATCCTCAGACCTCCATTTCCCAAGATTTAGCCTTGCGCCATACTAAACTTAGCATATATCATTATTACCAATGCACATTAACTTTCAACATCTTATGTAGGCTCTAAAAGATCAAAATTTACAGATCATTAAATGTGCATGCACACATATGCACACACAAAAGCATAAGCCTTTGTACATATGCCAAACTTAAAACGCTGTGACAGTAATCAATTGTAGAGCCATCTTATCAAAGTCTTTCTTTGCAGACAGGTATGCTTGAGAATATTTACTCAGATGAATATATCAATAAATCTTTGTAGGGCTGACACATTAGCTACTATGGAAAGTCTCCAGTCCTTAAGGTAACCTCTTTCAAAGCTCCTCAGAGCAAAAACACAAACCACTCTCACTGTTTTAAGACTCCCTCTTTTTTTTAACCCTTGCCCTCCGATGACCTTCAGAATACCAAACCTAATGGAAAAATCCTGTCAGCCACACAATCTTTGTTTTTCATTTTTCTTTTGAATTAGTTAAGCTTTAACGGATTGACAATCGCTGGATGGAATCAAGGAGAAAGACTGTAAATTCTGCTCTAGGCTTGATGACCCCAATTGGCCAGATCTGCAGATTATGTCAGGCGATTGAAGGAAGGTGCCGACATCATTTGGAAAAAAGGTTTAGCCATCTTTCTTGACAAAGACTTTTCAGATGAAGAAAGGAGGCTATTATAGGTAAGGATATGAGCAAAAATTAGGTTAAAGTGAGGTTAACATAATTGAATCATTCTAATATGTAGTGTGTTGTTATCTGAAATAGTATTAGAAACAATCAGTCATAACTGTCAACAGATTTCTTTAGTTTTTCAGTGGATCTGCCTGCATATGTATGCGTCCTACCAATGAGGCTAAGGGCTGAACATTTAAGCATTTACTCTTAATTATGTCTGGAGAAAAAAAACGTTCATTTTTTAATTTCCCCCCCAAATTGGTTCTCTGTCAGGGGGTTCAATTTACCATGTAAGATTATTCTAAATTGGTCTCTGAGTTTGCATTCAGCAATATTCATGTTGCTTTTATAAAAGTTTTATCATTTTAGTGAAAATTGCCCAACAAAAGAGAAAAACCTACCAACCATCCTTCTTCTAATTCTTTCAGCCTGCTCTAAAAAGATATTGATCACGTAATAGTTTCTACTGAGTGAATAACCAGACCTATTTTTCCAGTAGTAACTGTCATTGGATGAAAATTACAACAACAGATTTCTTTGTAATTACTCGGGGATATTGTATATTTTTTGAAAGAAAAGAGCTGTATTGAGTAAGGCTTTTTTTGAATGAGAAGAAGAATTTTCTTCATTCTTTGCAAGTCAAGTTTATCATAACTAGCTCAACGTATTATCTTAATTACTTGTACATGCATATAGTATTGTATCTGTTTTTGAATACATCTTTTCCTTTATAAATGATGAGTATATAAATAAATATATCTGTGCATAATCTTTTATGACACAGTGCATAACTGCATTGATTGCATATAGAATTGGAAGAAAAATTAATGAACTAACATCTACCCAAACACATAAAAATATATACAAACAGGTTGATTTATTTTGCTTTATCTTTATGTACGTGTATATGATATTTGCTTCATCTTGTCAGATGATAGCCATCCCATTTTACCTGGTTATTTCAATATGTGTTCTAAGGTGGCTCTCAAGACCAGCTGCTGACCAGCAAGGTCCAAAGCCCACATAACAGACAAAAGTCAGACAGTTCAAAAGATTGACTGAATCTGTGTCTGGAATGGCAATCTTGTGCACTTTTATATGTCTCTTCAATTTAGAACTCATCTTACACACATTGCCACATACTGCAGTTGTATTAACGGGAAAAGGAGGTAAAAGTCTGTTTTATATCTGTTTCTATGATTTAGTGTAAATTTAATTAAAGAAGAGTAGAACCATAGACATCACAATTCCAGTCAGTTCCTAACATTCTCCAGCAGATCTACAGAAGTCCTTTTGCACAAGGCTTATTTCAGTTCAGTGTGCTTAATTTGCTCTCCCGCTAACATGCTACATTCCTGACAGAGTTCTGAGCAAAGTTAACGTAAGAGTAACCCTTCGCTATTTTCAATTCCAATGCCATAACAGCCAACTGCAGTCCAGTTGCCATGCTGTCTCCCAACTAATGCATTCAAGTCTCTAGTTTTTCATATTATGGATCTGATGAGATTGCAGCAGGAAGTGAGTTAAAAAAATGACAAAATAGCCTTCACTTGCCTCATGAGATAGACCATAAGCCGTGAAAATAGAGTCATGTTGTTCACAAGATAGCGAGCATCTTAGCTTCATTATATTCTTAATAATGCTACGTGGGTGCTCTAAACGTTCTAGCAAATTAGTTTTTATGGCAAAACCAACATCCACTTCCCTCTTCTAATCTTTTGGTTTTCTGATTCAAACAATGTGAAATAAGACGATGCTTCCGTTATTCGGTCCTCACCTGAAAAGAACATTTCAGGAAGTGTTGCTCTGTCTATGTCAAGTTGCTGTGATTCTATAATTAGAAGTGCTGTTCTGCGTTCCGGTCTATCAAATGAATCAAGATCCAAAAGGGTTCTAATGCTCACACAGCAAATACAGAGCAATATTCGCATATATTTCAGAATTATACCTTTTTTTCATTCCGGCATTTCAAGAATTGTCATTAGCCTTGATGAACTAACCAGGGAAGATCAAACAAGCAATTTTCTATGCACCTTTTCCAGCATCTTCCCAAGAATCCACAGTGGGCAATGCTCTCCTGAACAGAGATATACAGACACAAGAGTTCCCGCCCAAATCATTCTCTGTCCATGAAGATAATAATAACATTGAGATAAGACTCATATAACCTGTGTCCAAGTGGTCAAGCCTGCACATATTGCCACTCCACCATCACCACAGGGCTTGCGAGAAAATTAAAGGATAATCAAAGTGAGGTTATGAGACATCTGAACATTAATGGATTATAGTGACTTATGTTTGTACATATATGCCATAGTATCCATGATTAAATATCCAGCAACAAACTAGATTTTTATGGGAGGACCTTTTCCAAGACTTTTCCTACCACAGGATACCCATAAGTCAGCAGGGATTGGATTTTGGAGTTTTCCTTCACCAAAAGACAAGAGACTGGCTAAGGCTAACAAAGTCTTTGGTAGACTGCATAAGCATGCTTGGAGTGGTTAAAACCTTGGGAAAGACTTGAAAATTAGTCTTCAAATTCATCGTTTTGCCCAACCTTCCATACGATGTTGAATCCTGGGACTTATACCAGTACCACTTGCACCATCTAGAGCACTTCCACCAATGTTGCCTCTGTAGCATCCTCAAAGTGTGTTAAAGCAACTCCATCACAAACAGCAAGATCCTTGAAACAGCCAGGGCCACAAGCATGAGGGCCATTCTACATTGTGGTGGCCTAACCAAATGGCAGAGATAGAGGACTATTAACTGCCGAAGTTCCAACTTTTCAGAAAACTAGTCTATGGCCAGGGGAGAAACAGGCCCAAAAGAACAAATAAAGAGACTCTAAAAAGGACCTCATTTCCCATGGTATCAACTCCCACCAGTGGAGAAAAGAGGCAGCCAACAGGAATGCCTGGTGTCACATGGTTGACAAAGTGACCTCCCGTGCCAGAAAAGCAGAAGAAAGAATGAAAAACGCTGGGTGGGTGTCAGACTTTCACCCGTAATCATTGTAGAAAGCCCTATGAGACCTTGCTGGCCACTTGAGAGCCCTCAACAGACATGAAAAACCCTTCAAAATCTATGCTTGTAAAATCAAACAACATATCATACATATATATATATATATAATATATTATGTATATACATACGTAAATATATACATCATATAATATATATATACACATATCACATAATCATATACATATATATACACAATTACATATGTACACAGATATGTATACACAATAACATACTAAGTTTTGAGTAAAATGCAGTCATAAAGGAAAAAAGTTGAAAATTAATCTATTATTATTAGCATTTAAGTATACATACATGTATTAATATATCTATGCACAGAAACATAGCAGCCAATTTATCTTTATATACATAAATATATATAATTACATATACGTGAGTGTTTGTGTATGCAAATGGGTGTGTGTGGATGTGTTTATAGATATATTAATACTTCTTATCAATGCTTCTATGAGAAAAGAAAGTGCTTCTGCAGTTGGAATTATATGCTACAAATAATGGCTTCATTGTATAATAACTGGCATTGTCAATGTTATGTTTTATATCAATTCTGAGTTTATAGATGGTGAGCTGCATGCAACACTAGCAATCTGCATTGACAAAGGCAAAAAGCAAAAGGAAACAGGGTCATATTCATGAGGGTCGTGGAATGCCCAAGATCACTGCCAACATTTCTCTCGCCCTGCCAGAAGGGTGTTGAGTCTTGGGGCCAAGACCAGTCAGCAATGTTTATGGGCTAACCTCTTTGTTTGTAAGAACAGCCTAAAGAACAAAACATATCCATTTATTTTTCTGCCTTTTGTCACTGTTATTCAATGCTGCTTCTGCTTGAAGACCAAGCATTCCATTGCCACCACCTCTCCGCCAATCTCTTTTGGCAGCTCATTGTTACCATTTTTCTTCGAGGGGTTTGTATGATGCAAAATATGGTAGAATTTTCTTTGGAAGTTGGTAAGGATTTTGCTGAGAAGTGATGTGGATCTCTGCTGGGATTGCTTAGCAGGGTGGAAAGCTGGGTTGGCCCAGCAATAGCATCGTTCCCCTCTGTTGAATCAGAGGCACAGCTATTGTTGATTCTGACGCATTTTTCTGCCTATATACAAACAGTTTTATACATATGTGTCTTTTCAATTATAAACTGTTGAATGTTTCTCTACATCTGAGTGCATCCATGTTAATATATACGTACATGTTTATACAGACCTATTCATACATATATATATATATATATATATATATATATATATATATATATATATATAGAGAGAGAGAGAGAGAGAGAGAGAGAGAGATAGATAGATAGATAGATAGATAGATATATGCACATGTATGCATTTATACATTTTGGTAATCATATATGTGCATATATATATATATATATATATATATATATATATATATATATATATATATATATGTATATATATATATATATATATATATTCAGATTTGGGGATTTATCAAAGTAGTAAGTTTGAATGAAACAATGTTCAAGTTATTCTAAGTAATAATGTGTCATGTTATCACAAGTGTGAGTGGAAGACATTAAGTATTTTGAAAATGTGAAGAAACTGCGATACTTACTTGGATTTATATAATCAAAAAATTAAAAAAATAGAAATATGAACAAAAGTTATACAAGATTTTATAAACATGTGTTAAAAAATAGTTGAGTTTCTTAGACTTAAGTTTTTGTGTTATTAATAGGCCCATCTTGCAAACAAGTGAGATCTGCACTTACTTATCTTGTAAGTAAGTGAGATCAGCCTTTACCTATATTGCTTGTGCATATACGTTTGTATGTAGATATGTACATGGGTAAAAATGTCAGTTTCGATTACTTATGATCCAGAGGCATATTTGTATATTTATGGTTAACATACATATATATATATATATATATATATAGATAGATAGATAGATAGATAGATAGATGGATGGATGGATGGATGGATAGATAGATAGATAGACTGATATTTTGGCACATAAATATTAATCATTGCTACCCACAGCAGACCAGTTTAATCACTGTTGCTGGTTTAGATTTATACGTATCTATGTATCTATGTATCTATCTATCTATCAGGACTTCACGTAGTCTTAACTCTTCATTGTAGATATTAGAAATGTGCAAACACACTACCCTCAATGCATAGTGAAAATTCTTCTTTGTTTTTTTTAAAATCCACCCCCAAATAGGTTTTTGTTGGACAGCTCAATTCACAATTAAAATGTATGTCAAATCAATCCCTCAGTTAGTGTCCAGCAGCATTCTGGTCGTTAGTTGAAAATTTGTACTTTTTAGTGATCATATACATCTATATATACATATATTCATGGAGAAATAAGTGATATATGTCAGTGTGATCTTTGAATTCCTGCCTTACCAAGAGTGTCTCAACTGGTAAGAGCAAATCCGCATTTAGGCTGCTTCCTGATGGATGTTGGTTTGAATTTGTTTCTTCTATCTTATTATTTGTAATTCTTGTGCCAAGCACATAAAGTTTCTTAACAAATGTCTTTATATTTATCACATTCTATCAGATATCTTCTGATACTTTATATACACATATATACATACGTTTTGAAACCCTGTGTTACACATGCCTAAATGAGAAATTTGAAATCTTCACTTTTGCCAATTGAACCAAAAGACAAAAAACAGAATTATCAAACAGAAAAATGATAGTGTGTTAAGATGTCAGCATTGCTCAAATTTTCCTTTAACAAACATAACTTGATAACTTACACATAGATATACTAAAAATAACAAACGTATATATCTTATTCACAAAGCCTCCTTGAAGAACAATCACCATAATTATCTTAGACATGTAGGAACAGACCAAAGCCAAGATAATCAAATGAACAACTAAAGGGAACTCTAACATTGGGAAACAGATTTAAATGAAAATGAAATACTCTCAAAGAGGAAACATACCACAGAGATACTGATAGATAAACCACATGCTGATAACCAAACGCCTACACCATATCCTCCTTATTTATAATTTGTTACAATCAACAAGCAAGTTGATGAAAGAGTTGATTGGGAGGTTAAGAGAAAAAATACAAGAGAAGAGCAAGTTTTACAGCTCATACATTTTAATTATTACATGGGCATCTTTCAATGCATTTTGACAGTTGCCAGCCATCTTTTTTAGAGAAACTTGCAGTGGTGCAGAGAAAATTGTATGTTGTTTACATGTTTGAGATAGAGGAAAGAAATGGGGATATTTTAGTGTTGTAGGTTTTTTAGTTGGAGTGGGAGGGCAAGTGTTTGTATATGTGTAAGCAAGAGTCAAGTTTGGTCTGAAATAAGGAGAGTCAGTGACACCCTCTGACCCCTCCTCTCAGAGACCTTTCTTATTTTACATGATAATGAAAAATTTCTAGATGTAACACCTGCTTTTCACTTAAATTTCTCTCTCCACCTTTCAATAACCATTTTCATCTCTTATATATATATATATATGCATGATTCTTGAATGTGTGCAAAAAAAAGTGTTTGGGTTGTATTAATGATGAGTATGAGTTTAAGTAAGACAAATATCTGAGATTTTGTTCTGTTTGATAATATTTGACTGGAGTCTGCATGATAAAACTGCCCTATGTCTTATGATAAATATATTAAGGTAGCTGAATAACATGCTTGTAGTTAACCAATAATTGATAAACAGACACAAGAGATGGCAATCTATTTGATATTCTGAAGCTTATTCATATAATCATTTGATCATTATGCCATTTTTCCTTTTTTCCCACCACTGGAAATCGCTAAGAAGTGACAAGGTACGTCTTTAGCAGCACATGTATTCTTTTTGATTCTATATGTTTGATTATTTATTTTCTGATTTTTGACAAGAAAATTTCCTTTGTTTTATTATGTTCTGATGAGGATGTAAATAAACCTTGATATATCAATCAAAATCCCACTATCAGAATCTTGACTCCAATATTGATTACCTACAAGTATTTAATTGTGGTCACCAGCATCCTGTATCAGATGAAATTGTTTGATGGGCATGGTTTGTGTGTGCATGCACACAGACACACACACACACACACACACACACACACACACACACACACACACAATGATAGATAATATCCACTGTCCCAGCCTCTTTCTTTCACATGCGTGTATATAAGTGTATGTGAGAAATATCTATCTTTCAGCATAATCTTTCTAATGCGCTTAATACAGAGGAGAATATCGATCACATATTTCAAACATTATACAGGGGAAATTTCAGATCAAAGTTCAGCTGGAAGCAATTAATCAGGCTGTGGAATTTTCCATCAACTTTTAAATATACATATATCTATATATCTATACATATATATGTATATAGATAGATAGATAGATAGATATGATTATAAATGTATCATATCACTTTGAAACTCAATTTGAAATGATCTCCCATTATCATTCAGTGAATGTATCATTTGGCCAAGACATCGTAAGTAGAATAAACAATTAAAGAAAATTGGGCAGCTGCAGGAATTGAACCCGCAACCAATAAGGTAGCTGTTTCAACATAGCTTTGCTTTTAGCTTTGAGCTAAACATATGCAAGTAATAAAAAGGCCCAGATAACTGCTTTAACTCAAAACTCTCTTTTTGTTTGTACACTGTCATAGCTACTCTATTCGTTTCTCAATGCAGACAATTATATTATCAAGAAATGGATTTATAATCCGGCAGAAATAATCATAGATAAGAGGGACATCATTTCAAGAAGAGTTTCAAAGTGATATATATATATACATACATATATATATATATATATATATATATATATATATATATATATATATATATATATATATATATATATATATATATATATATATATATATATATATATTGTCTCCCCCATGTATGTACACACACACACATACGCACACATGTATATATATATATATATATATATATATATATATATATACATATATATATTTTTGAATTTTTAACACACTGTTGGACTCAAACAAACGAACCAACTTGATATAAACTTAGATTTTAAATCCCCCCTCCAGCAACCCCCTCCCCAACAAACAAGCAAGAAAACATATTTGGGATGTATTTTCAAAAAACAATATGTATGTTTCTTCTAGACAGGTTGAAGAGTAACTGTTTAAATTTTTACTGCTGTTGCTCCAGTGCTATAGTCTGTATACACAATATATACTAAGGTAGCCAGCCAGATCAACTTAAAAACCGAAGAGACCCATGTTGATGTTGATAGTTTCTAATTCAAAATGAGATAAACCCAAAGGATATCTTGATTGTCCCAAACAGTTCAGGAAAAATTTCTCAAATCATGAAGCTTTATCTGATAGAACTTACTAGAACGTGATGTCTGGAATAACATTTCATAATCAATCAATCACTCTTTCTTAGCTTTTATCTTATTCTATCTAAATACTAAATATGAGTGCATATAGATGTCATATATATATATATACGCAAACATTCATCATACAGACATACGCATACAGATACTTTCATGTGTCAAATCATAAATGAAAAGTATAAGCACATATATACTTATGCTTACATGTATGCTTACTTAGATCTTTATTATCAAGTACTATGGTATGCGAATGTGACTCAGAGAATGCCTCAGGCCTTTCTTCTAAAAAATTTGAAAACGCAACTTTTTTATATCTTTTTATTAATCGGTCAACTTTTTCAAATTTAATCGAATGACTAATCATGGTAATTCCTTATATGTGTGGTTACCCTTTGAGATATCAATCATTCCTCAAGGTGGCAAAATATTTTATAGGCTGGTATATAAGATGGGGATTTAATCTAAATCTTAATCTAAAAAAACTACGAAAACATAACTATTAAATGTGCTGGTATTATGACTAGATATGGATGATTTTTAGGCTTTGATGAGTTACAGTGGGCAGTAGACCTTTGAATATCCTCAGAAACCACTGGTCTTTTAGCCCAGCTCCAGCATATACACTATTCTATTTTGTCCCCACAGTTACTCAGAACTCATTCCTTACTTATTTATCTATTTATCTATTTTCTTTTTTTTTACAACTGTTGCTACTAGCTGATCCATTCTACAGCCTTCTCCGTGTATGCAATTTAGAAGAAAAGAGATAGGTCCCTCTGTTCAGAAATGGTAGCAAGCAGAAGAGAGTGGTGGCAAATATATTGACTGGATATTCTCAGCAATGCTCACTATACTTATTACACTGGTTGATGAGAATGGAATTGCTTGCATAATGTGCACTGCTGGAAAGGGCTAATTCAGTAAATTTTCTATCACTTTTTTCTATTTGCCACCATTTCCGGAAGAAGAAACCTCTCTCTCATTTTATAGATTGCACCCCTGGAGAAGGCTGTGGAATCGATCAGCATCATGGGAGCGACAAGAACAACTAAAAAATGAGTTCTGAAGTCTAAGCAACTCAAAATTTCAGAGAGTATATTATGTTTTGATTTGGATGTATAAAGAATGTATACACATACATCAATATGTATTTTTTAACAGAAATGATAATATGCAAGTGCTATCCTGCGATCCAAAAGTAAAGTGTTTTTATAAAAACCTTACGTAAGTGTAAATGCCAAGAAGAATCAATTTTCAGCATTCCAAGCCCCCCAAAATGATGATGATGGTTTGTTGAGCTGATGGAGGTTGAGGTATTGAGAGTCACAGGAGACTGGGATGTAGGAGATAGAGAAAGAGGGTGTGTGCTGCCTCTATAATAGCTTGTGGCAAAACAAATGCTGAACGCCATTTTCATTTTTTTCCATGAAGCAAACTTTTAAAAAGCAGGTGATACCGATAAATACACGTTCATGATTGTTGTAAAAAATAGTATAAAATCTGTACTTAGAATATGCCACAAAACTCTATCAGATACTCATAGTAGAACATGTTTCTGACTTTTTTATCTTCAGCATTCTTGTAAAAATGTTTATGCAATGATGTTCTGATGAATCTGAATGATATTTGGAAGATCTAAAAAGTTCTTACTCTTCTCTGGGAACAGCATCACTCCATCTTGAAGGATTGAGAGATTACTAAAATAAGGAATATGAGAAAGGAAAATTAGAAAAATTTTCCAAACAGAATTAACAACCAAGATCCGTTTATCAATTTGATTTGATGAGAAATCGGTCAGTCACTCAATAGAAACCGTCACATGACCCGCATTTTTTGAAAGCATTGCACCAATCAAAAAATTAGAAAAAAAGGGTGATTAATGAATGAATTATTTCTCTCTTTTCTTGAATGGTGATCACTGAAAAAGTCTGAGTTTTAAAAAAAAAACAAGTGTGGATGTTGCCAGACACAAACTAAAGATAGATTTAGAACAAAATTACATAATAAATCCCTCATCTGGCACTGGGGGGTGCATTAAGAAAAAAAAACTATAATAAGGAGTAAATGTTCAAATTTTCATTCAGCCCTCTAGCTTTATTGGCTTGGGCTGTATGTGCATTACTCACATAATTAGCCTGAGAGAATCATTTAAAAACTGGAGAAATCCATGATCACAGTTTTGGTTGATGGTTTCTAATTGATTTGGAAGCAATAAAGAAATGATATAGAATAATGAAATATGATAAAATAGAATAACAAAAAGTTATGAAATGAAATAAAACAGGTCCAGTTAGTCCTTCGAAAGAAACCGTCTTGCAACCAACATCTTTAAGCAGCATACTGTGTTGTGGGAAATCAATAAGAAAAATTGGAAATAGGGGTGATCAATGATCAAGTTACTTCTCTCATGTTTTATTGGGCAGTGATCACTGAAAATCTTTTTAAAAACACAATCTGAGTGAACGTATGTAGCAAATTGAACTCCTTCTAAAGAAAAAAAGTATTTTAGGAATTTAGAGATAGAAAAAAACAAACTTTTTTGATAAAATGAGTAGATATTCAAAGTTTCAGCCATCTAGCTCCATAGGGGTAGCCTGTATGCATGATACAGCAGGACTAGATCAAAAACTGAAGAAACTTATGCTGACAGTTTTGATGACAGTTTTAGATGACAGTTGCTAATAAAATGAAAAAAAAGAAATAAAGACATAAAATAAAGAAAAGCAAAGAAAGAAAAGAAGTAAACAAAATAAAGAAAAATAGAATGAAGAAAATAAATAAGAGATAAAATGAAAGAAATAAGATTGAAAATAAAGATGCCAGAAATGAGAATGAAAACACGCAGACAAAAAATAACATTGACTTAATCACAAGAAAGTGTACTGAACAATATTTTTTTTCTAACCAAGAAAGAAAAAGTTGCTGAAATGAAAGGACTCTTCTCTTTTTCAAAAGCATTTTTCATCCCTATAAACATACATGCACGCACACACACACATGTATGCATATGTGTGTATATATGTCTGTATGCATGTATGTGAGCATGTGCAAATGGAAGATGTTTTTTTTTTAACAAGAACTAGTCCTTTTTATTTAATTTCATGTCTATACCAATGGATTTCCATGTTCCTTTCCCAAATCTCCTTGATTAAAAGATCCTCTGCATTTTTATAAAGTTGATACTCTGTCTCGATTCGAAGGAAATTTATGGTACATGCCTTCTTGCTTCCCATTCATTTTAGGATAACTGTGAAAGTGACAGCTTTTTCTTTGGAATCATTCCCATCTCGATGCTTGCTTGGTTTAGCTTTGTATGATACAAGGCCTATAAATCACTATCATTATCACTAATCAACCTTTTAAAGTTTATTTTCAGACTGTCATTCTTTGTTCCAAAGTGTCATAGTACCAAAACATTCTGAATATGTACAGACCATCATGCCATCTTATTTTTTGCCTGCCACATTTTGCTTATGATCTCTTCAAATCCATGTTTTGAGTTCTGATATCCAGTGGTTGTCTGATATATTTGCAGCATAGCCTGCCCATTGCCATTTGAGTTTGCTTCTGGCTTTTTGGATATCACTGACACCTGTTTATTCTCAATAATGCCCTAAATCTTTCTCTAATCTGATCTCTCCCTGAGTTGTTTATCAAGATTTTTTCCTGCACACATTGCATGGCTCTTAGTTTAAGAGACAATTTCTTGGTTGTTTCATACATCAGATTCAGAGTCAACTATCAAATGGTTACATCAGTTGTAGACCCTTGAAGTAGAATAAACAGTCACCTCGTTAAATTTTTCAAAGATCTTTTTATGTTTAGCACCAACTTTTCTGACATTTGTGAAGGTGACATTTCTGTACGGCTCAACACAATTTAAACTCTAGCTTAACTCCAGCTATTCCTTTAACTGCTATTTTAAAAAGCTAAAAGTAGCTGTAATTTTTTTTTTAAATTTTAATTTTGAAACAGCTAAAATTGTGTAGATTCAATTTCCAGGTAACTGGGACAACTTTAAAAGGAATAGTTTGTCATAGAGGGGAGTGAGAGAGAGAGAGAGAGAGAGAGAGAGAGAGAGAGAGAGAGAGAGAGAGATTTGTCTCAAAAAGAGACAAATAAAAAAATATAGCAAAAAGAGAAAGAAAAAAATCAAGATCCCTCCACCTTGTAACAATGATCAAAATGATCCTATAAATTCATCAGTTAAAAGTTATTAGCTTTATTAACAAAATTATTTAAGGAATATCAATATTATCTATATATATTACTAAGAATACATTTCTCTACGTCTCCTATTGCTTCATTCTCCCTCTCTTATGCACTAGTGATGGTGGGGTCAGTGTTATCACATGGAAAAAAGAAAGTCACCTCTTGAGTAGGAGTTTGACAATACATTATTAATCTTTTCAGCAACAGATGAAATGGAAGAGGGTTGATTAATTTGGTTATTGACTATGAAATGTTTTCATCAAATCATCATCCTTTTTACTGTTGGTGTAGCCTGAGCATCACATTTCTGAGGGGACCTTCTATTTTTGTACATAACTATTATTTTGAGAGTCAAATTCAATGTTTTGAAAATATGGGTCCCTACTCAAACCATGTTATAGATGATTCCATATTATATTGAGTTGCTTTATTATGGGTGTACAGTGTATTGACTCCTGTTGGAAGTAAGACAGACATAATATCTGACATTGCGACCCAGTAATAGGTCTATCGCTCACTTAAGAGCATAAATCGCCCAGGTTGGCGACCACTGATCTAAATTAATACCTACAGTAAAGAAATGTGTATAGCCTAATACTGGCTAAGTCTCTAATATACCAAATTAGGGAAGATCAACTTATATGCAGGGGTTATTAAGAAGATGGCATTGAACTGGAAGAGAACCTTGGATGATATAAGTGAATATGAGGGAGGAATTATAGATTCCTCACATGTTTAATCCTGGATAATGGAATTATCAACTATAGTTCTAGATGTTATCATTTCATCAGGGGATCATACATCACCATTGGCTATGCTTGGGTTTACAGTTGACTGTGTAACAGATGGGCTTGAAAAAAGCATCTTCATCTACAATGTCACAACTATGATTGAAAACTTTACCTTATTTTAGCTTGGGATCAGCAGCAGATGTCGTAGTTGATGATTCAGATTATTGCACAAAAATGCTTCATTCAGATCAATAAGTTATAATTTACTAATGCTATCAGAAACATGATGTTATAATGATGATAATGCAGTTGATATAGATCTGTGAAACAAAATTATTATATTATAAATCCAGGATTCAGAAGTTTGAAAGAAAATATGAAAAAGCATCCAAGTCACTGAAAAAAGTAAAATTATTGACATTAATAAAAGCAATATTTCAAAACAGAATTATTAATTAGAAAACAAATCTTTATTGAAAAATGATTTTAAATCAAAATTTCTGATGTTAATCAAAAATAACTTGATTATTCAGTGGAAGTCAAAACCTTCCTAGTGAAAATATACTTCTATCACGCTAACCATGGCTAAATAGTATCGCTTCAACTCTTACGTATAGTCAAAGTGTCCTCCTCCATCCAAAATCTTCAGAACCCCACAGATGTCCCTACAGGGCAACAATTATATGTTTCTTCAAGGCAGCATTTATATTACGATGTTAAAGTCAGGGACAAAATCTGGCTCTGAAGCAAAAAGCAGGTGCAACGCCTCAAGCCTGTTATTACTTCAACCCCCAACCAAATCCTGGCTGAGCAGAACTGGTGGTCTGACAAGATGACCAGAAGCTAGTCCATTCCACAATAACCCTCCTTTCACTAACTGTTAATCCTTTTCCCAATGCCAAGGACAAGGAACCACGTTTTTGCTGGCAGCAGAATAAAATAACACACATAGGGATAGGGAATAAGATCTCTGGGTGAAATGTAGATGGTTACTTTAGACATCAGTGCTCATGGCAGGGACACATGTTTAAATTGAGAGTAGGAAAATAATTTTTTTTAATGATCTGAAGAGTGAATGTTGGAATTCTACAAAAATTATAATGTAATTCTATCTTTCAAGAATATTCATTTATTGCTAATTGTTATGTAAAGTTATTGCATTAGGAGCTACCGAGGGAGATGATGCGGCAGTGATTTGTGTGTTCAAAGTTAAAGCAAAAAGAAGCTAAGACAAAAAAGAAGAATCTACTGCAATTACAATTTAGCATCTTGGTTATTTCCCTTTCTCAAGCTCCAGGTTCTGCGACTTATAAATGATGTCAGCAAGTGCAACAAGCTAGATGCAAGCTACAAGGTGAGGGAACGTATGGAGGATGGTAAAGTTGGCTGGGTTGCAAAAGAGAGTGGACAACTTCTCCTCTCTGGGTAATAGTGACAATGCTGCCTTGCCTTTAAGGGCACACTATGAACCACAGGCTCTGAACGGCCTTTTATGGGAAAGGCCTCTTGTTAGGATGTAGATAATATATGCTGCATGCCCAAGAAAGAGCTCAGCCTTAATTAAACTATGAAAATAAATAAATGTTGTTTCTTCTTTTTTTGATACATGTTTGAAACACTGCTTGAGTTTTGTAATCTGTAAAAATATTAATCATTCAATAAGGACCTGTCATCGTTGACCAATCTGAATCCATGCAGTGCACATCTGCATTTTCCAAAAAAGTCATGTTTGGATGTTTGTCCTCATATAGGTTCATTTCTTGAACATAACATTTTGGGTGTTGTGCCTTATAGCCATCTTTAAGTTATGAATTAGTCAAGGGCTGAAATGTTGTATCCATGAAATGAATGAAGATGTCTAATCAAAGTCAAAGTCTAGTCAAAACTTTTGCATAATGGTATTCCGTCTTCTAAAACATACCGACAGAAATTGCTAATTGTGCCTGTATGTATATCTGGAGAAGAGAGTGTATCACCTACCGCAAATGTGAGCAGTTGTATTCATGTCTATTAGTTAATAGCAATTGTTTGTTAATTACAGATAACCAATTTCCAATCTGAAAATCTTAAAACTTAAAAGCTCCCAAAACTTGTTTTTTCATGAAAAAGCTTGTGTTTGGCATCAATCATGAACTGTTATGACTGTAGCTTAACAATGGTCATCTTGTTCACTTTCACTGTACTCTACAAGGCCTTTTAGAGCACGGAGCAAGTTAATATTTCAAGACTGCGTCGGCTCAGCCCATAGTGTGCAGTTGCGTCTAAGTGCTCCCACTAGTCAGACTTTGCTACTCATAGGTATTTTGTTCATTTCTTGGTAATGTTTTTACTTTAAAGACTGTGAAAATGATAAAAATAGCTCCCCTGTGGGTAACAGTGAGAAGTCCAAAAAGAAACATCTGTATTACCATCAGGGCAACACAGGTGCTACCATTTTGAAATTTAAAAAGAATCCAAATTATCAATAGGGTCTGATCTCTAGGATCTTCAGATGAGAGATTATGTACTTGTGGCTGCTTGCATGATTACAGACACATTTCAAGTTTTTATGTCTTTTTTTCAAAAAAACATTTTATCAGAGTATACGAGGTTAATTGCATAAAATTATTTGAAATTTTATTCAAAATAAATGTATATTCCAAATTTATCTAAAATGAAATTAGAATTAAAATTAATCTACTTTAATAACTTGTAAATAATGTAAATACAAAGTTATAGCTATTCTCACAATTTCATACCCTTTTTTCCTAAAAAATTTTTATTTGGTTTATTCATTATGATAAGTTCAACTGCACAACCGCCAAATTTCTAGACTCTAAATCAGGCCATTTGTGTGTATAAATGCATTGTTTAATCTCAACCACAAAAAGGGCCCTAGTAAGAGAGTAATTGTTTACATCTGATCTAAGTATACTTTGGCAAAACATTGCAATGCCAATGTCTCCAAGCCTCTGTCCTACAGTAGGCAATTTTTGTTTTTTTCCAAAGAAATTTCAGACCATGGACAAGATTAAGGGGAACATAAAGAGGCAGCTGATCCCTAAAGGAGATTTGCAGACTGTTGTGAAAGTGGAAGAGATACTGAGATATCTCCAAGGTGGGTACTTCAAGGGGGCAGAGGGCACCATTGCTCTAGTTAAGCTATTTTTCCAAAATCAAATTGCTGGATGCTTTTCAGAAGGACCTTGTATACTTAATACTTGTTAACCACCATAACAGTAGTAGAGAAATATCAACTTTGGTTGTTCAAAAGTAGACCTGACAAACTTTATCAGTATGGTAGGCGAACATTCTCAATAATCTCAGCTGTGGGCAATAGTGATTGTTGCACCATTGCTGATATTCCTTAGGCAAGATCTTCATCGCCTCAGGGTCATCTCCTCCTCCGAACAGTCTGGCTTCATTACAGCTCCAAATATCCAATCTTTGCTATTAAGTAGTGGGCAGATCTAATTTCGGTTAAATGAAGGCAATTTTGCCTGAAGGAAGCCGTGAATCACAGGAGGTTAACCCAGACATTCTAGGTCTGTGAATTTGGTTTGTAGTATCAAACATAACACATTTCTAAAAGGTTTTGATGCCACTAAAGCTGCCAGATTCATTTCTACATGGTTTTTATTCTTATCAGTAAACATTATGAGTACCAGTGAAAACCATCATGCTATGGGAAAAACTCTCAGTCAAACAAAAGACAACAATAATGAGACATTACATGATGACTGAGATCACTACTTTATTGAATTGGTCTGTGGAACAAGTTTGCTAACTATCATAATACTAGGAACATCCCTGTACACAGCTTATCTTAGTTTGGCACAAGGCCATAGTAGAGGAGCAATCAAACCATCACACTTCAGATGGCTTCTTCATATTCGATTATAGATAAAGTTCAATGCTCAACACGAATTATTAGAAAAAGCACGACAACAAAATATTTTGTAAGGGATATTTTTATATATATATATATATATATATATATATGTGTGTGTGTGTGTGTGCGTGTGTGTGTGTGTGTGTGTTTTTAAACTCCTCTCAAAGTCTGGAGTTGACTTTATTTTTCCACTGTGACTAGAACAATCACAACAGGAACAGCAAGACCAATCCTCTCCAACTTTAGGGTATTCAAAATTGAGACTCCCTATTGTGATTTAAGATCACAACCAACTGATTAGTAGGCTGGTCTTCTTCTGACTGAGCAAAACTGATGTCTTATATGTCTATGAAAACTTACGTTCCAAGGGCTTATTTCATCTTGATAGATAAGTAAATACATCTATAAAATCAACATTTCTCAACCATGATTTGAAGTCATGACCAACTGATTGGTAATTGGCTTTCTTACTGACTGATCCAAACTGACAAGTTTTGTGTACCAACAATATCCATCTTATAGATACTCCAAAGCTTGTTTCATTCTAATGAATTAGTACATTCACTTTAAAAAAATGTATTTTCATAATATTTTATTCATTACATATATAATAAAAAAGTTGCAGAAATTATTTTTATTCATCATCTGTATGTATATATATATATATATATATATATATATATATATATATATATATATATATATATATATATCGAACTATAGGGAGTGAGATAGACTCAGTAGTGAAAATGTATGAAAGTTAGGTTTATTTATCCATATATGTTTTTATTGATGGTCTAGACATGTTTTGGAAGGTATTCCCATCTTCAGTAGTGTGTATTGTATGTGTGTGTGTACCGTTCAGAAGTTATAAGTTTGCTGTGGGATATAAGTCCACCATCAGGAACTTTGCTTTGTGAGCAAAATATGGTATCCTATATATATATATATATATATATATATATATATATATATATATATATATATATATATATATTTGCATCTGCAGCTGATTTTCCAGAGTGGCTGGTAAAAAAATACATTCGGAATATATCTTTATGGCAACCCTGTTACAAGCAAAGAATATTACATTTTTTTTATATGAGTACATTAAGTTGAAGGTTACATAAAAGAATTGCTGAGAACCATCATCTTTTTTTACTATAAGTTTCAAACTTTTCAAACCTCTCACCCTGGGTGAAAAGGCCTGATCCCAAGTGGAAACCCATGTATATATATACAGCTAAATTTTTATAGAAAACAGATTCCTGTCTAGTCAAAGAAATAAAACCAAAATAGAATATTATTTGTTTTATTTCTATCAGAGTAAACAGTAAAAGCAATAACAGTTATAAAAGATCTGGATGCTAATAAATCTTTTTTTTAGCCTAAAAACGATATATAAACATTTTTGACTTTTCAGCACATTTCTGAAACCAATTATACCAATAACTCGCAGATGTAATCTATTGGTACCCATAAAATTTTGCCCAATATGAAAACATATCTAGCTTTGATTAGTTATTTGGTAATTCTATTTTTACATATCAGCTATATGTACAAAGGGATTTGCTTACATTTAATTATATCAATGGTATATCATATATATATATATATATATATATATATATATATATATATATATATATATATATATATGTATTTTTATATGAATATACATGTGTGTATCTATAAGTGTGTGTTTGTATATATACACATATTGTTTCACATATGATCTCTCAGGATCCACTTTCTGAATTGTGATGTCCAGTGCAGTTGTGTACCATTCTTGCAACATAACCAGAGTTTTCAAATGGATTTTATGACATCCCAGACTCCTTTTTTTTCTCTAATATACTAATTTACCAAATGTCTGTCTGTGTTAGCTTAATTCAGGAACCATACAGCATATCCCCATAAAATTTTCTATCTCTACTAATGGGGTACCAGAGCATGTTTTTATTGAGTTAACTTTTGAAAATTCAAGCCATTTCCAAGGCTTTAAAGGTGGTTATTCGATTAACAATGTAAGTATTATGCTGAAATGTCTGGCTAAGTTCGAACTTACCTAGAATTTATCATTACCTAAACTCACCAAATATATGTCTGTCCGTCTGTGTAAGCATAACTCCAGTAGGGCTAGAGATATGACCACCAGATTTTCTGTTTGTACTAATGGAACCCCAGACTATGTTTTTAGCCTATTAGAATTAAAGAAAAAAAGAAACAGTTTGTTTGCATTTGCTCTCTCACCCGATAATAATGATCTGATTTCTATGTATCTATCTATTCTATGTATATAGTATGAAAACTCAGATTTCGTTTAGCTTTATGTGAGTGCTAAGTTGCTCAAATAGTGCTCTGTAGCCAGCAGGATAGAATTAGGATACCCCTGGAAAAGTCCCCGTCTTTTACTGCTGCCAAAGGTGCCACTTAGGCCTTCCATGGGAACTAGATGAGAATCCTCTAAGAGTATGTTTGTCATTAATAGATTATAATGATTTTATGCACAGGGTATCAAGCAAAAGAAATCTTTCACAAAGTTAAATGTATGTATCAGTTGTTAAATACTTTGAGAATCCTTGTTCCAATGAGGGCTTTGATGATGTAGGGGCTTATTATAAAATATTTGTATTTATCAATACTTGCATATAGTATATCAGTAATATGTGTATGTTACCCACATATACAGGCAGATAACATATGATTGTATATGCTGAGAGATGCAGACATAAATATTGAAATCTAACATTCTTTTCATAAATGTGTCTAAGCAAACACAAATATTTATATAAATACACCAAAAAACAAATGTTCATACAAACATATATTTCTACTACTCATGTAAGCACTCACCCACTTATACATATTTGTAATTTTCTTTTAACAGAATGATAAAATTGTATATTGATATATAATCATTCAGTTACTTACATATACTTTCTCATATATATGCCGATATACAATTAGCATGCACGCATCTGCGAGTATGATTATAATGTAATGTGTAATTGTGAATATATGTGTCCATCTTGTATCTTCAGGCACGTAAACATTGGTAAATTAGGATTGTACTTCTTGTGATTATTGTAGTGTGCACATCTCTTGACCACTGTCTGTAAATTAAGTGATGGCACCCAGCATCTATATTAGGAATGACCATTCTCCAGCCAGACATCAAATGCCAACCCCTACTTTTCCACATCTACCCTGTGTCTGCCACCTCCCAATCTAATTTTGGTTGCCAATCTGAAACAGTAGATTCGAATTCTACCCACCTCTCTCTCTCTTAAATATATATATACTTATATACACACATATATATATATATATATATATATGTTTATACATATATATATATATATATATATATATATATATATATATATATATATATATATATATACACACGCATATGTATATGATGATGATGTCTATGTGGATATGATATCCGACAATATTATTGAATGGACAATATGGGAAATAGTATTTACATCAAGTTTATCATACTGACATGTTATACCTTCTTGCTTTGTCTAAGTAGTAATTTTTAATGAAACAATATTGAAATGTTTATCTTTTCAAGTAAACAATATCATATAGTATCACAGTGGGAGAGCACAAATACAAAATACTTTAAATTATGAAGTAACCAAAAAATGAAAAAAAAATCCATGTATAAAAAAAATAGGAAGTATGAACAAAGATTATAGGAGATTTTCTGGGTTTTGTTTTTGTGCTATTGAATGATCAGTTATCATGAGTGCGCATGGTTATTTTCAAATGATAGAACTGGATGTTTAGCCTATTTCAAATTGATTACAATCAAGTTTGGATGGTGTTTCTTTCCTGATGAATTGTGCCTTTCTCAGGTCTAAATTATGGCCAATTTTGTTCCGATGATTAACAAGGGTATTGAGGCTGTCATCCAATCTCAATGCCCTTTGGTGTTTGTAGATGTGTCCTTTTTAGAGATCTGGAAGTCTCACCAATATATTTCCTGTTACTGTTCTCACAGGGCACTCTGTAAATTCCAGCTCCAGAGTTACACGTCATCGACAGTTTAATATTAATTATGATAAAGCAATAATCTGTATCCACATCTCACAAGCTATTGCATATTAGATCAGTCTTTACAGGTTGTATTTGAAGTTTGCATTGTTCCAAACTTGAATGAATTAAAAGAGAAAATAAATAAATAAGACTAAAAAGAAATATGTGTTATTTATTAAATGGGAAAAATGTTTCATATACAAAGTATGGATTATGAATCCTAACTTTATGGATTTCTAATTTAGGGTTGTGAACCCATCAACTCAGCTGTGACACTCTAAATAATTCAATAAGAAAGAATTGATAATCATCACTAGTGCCTCCATACGACAGAGATAATCACAAAAGTAGATTTAACTGGTAAAACAATTATGCATTCTTATGAAGTCCAAATTTCTTTGATGTACATTGGAGAGGTTCTAAATTTATTGTTGGCAATTCAGATTGCTTGGTATGAAACATGTGAGTGTCAAAAAAAGTAATTTTCCTTAAATCTTTAGTATTTTTCTTATAGTATGATTTGATTAAGTATGACAGGACCTGAATAACCTGAAGTAGTAAAAGGATTTAAGCCTTCAAATCAATATCATCAGAACAATTGGAAATTTAGCCTGATCTATAAATAAATAACGTATAACATCAGATATATTTTTGTTCCCATAACCCAGAGCAGAGTTGTCAGAGCACCATAGATGATTTCATCATGGGTGTGTCAAGAGCAAGATAACCCATCCCTCTCTGGTTAAATTGAAATCAGAGTTGTCCGTTTCCCAGACTGGTTGCCAATAATAGCTACAGAGCCAGGCTTGCCCCACAATTTACCCCTAGTTTGGGGGAGAAGAGATAAATTCATCTGTTTCCCAAGGGTATTCTCCATGCTGTATACTATTTGGCCACTCCACTCCATATTCAGATATTTTATGAATTTAAATGAGTGAAAGGTGAACTATAATGGTTAGAAAGAAGGCTGATACAGAAATAAGCATATCATATCAACTAAAATTAAGTAGAAAATATATTCGTCTATTGAAATTTGAAAGCATAAAACATACAAATGAAAACTTATCCAATGAAATGAAAAGTTTCAATGAATAGTCTTTTTACCATAACTATTATTTTGAATTTTAAAGGAAATACCAGCATGGAATGCATAAATATATTTTAAAAGAGTTAAATCACAAAATGCTGAATCAAAATTGTGGCATGTTTCATCTTCCACCGTTTATTTTTGGCTTTAACAGAACCCTTGAAAGATCAAAGCTTTGATTATGCCACTTAATGAATTGATCTAAGCATATAAAAGTTATGTTCACTGATGTGAAGCTTAAACTTGGCTCGAAGTTAATATTGTCTAAATGGCAACAAAAGTGTGACTCTATACATGGGTGAGTGAATCGAGAAAATTGGGCTACGTCTATGATTACTAGAGTAGCAGCTGCATTTTTAGAATCAGATCACCTGGAAACCTACTTCAGCAAATGTACAACTTCAACTATTATTCATGCTACTCACACTGATAGTGGCTCATGTTTTTGTTATATCGCACATCAGTCAGACTCAGAAGCGATGTTAATTGCTTTATTAGATATTAAAATTTGTTGAATAAATACTAAATTAGGTAATTTGATATGAAAATGCAACCGGTAACTATTCATCACCAGAGTTTCAGAACATTTTAAAATTAACCACCTAGGAGCAGCTGAGGAGATATCTCATAAGAATTTTCTTTGCATCGGAAAAGCTGCAAAGATATGATATTTTGCTATCATGGATCTTCTATCTAAAAATCTATCTATATACACGCACAAACACACGCACACACACACTCACACACACACACACACACATATATGCATGTTTTTTGTTTATTTGTTAACTGTATAGAGTGCTCTATATTTTTTTTAATTTTATGATAGAGCTCCAATAAATCAAACATGATATAATAATAAGAGATTAGTATAAAATGAACATAGATGAACATCAAAAACTATTTTAAAACAATATAACAAGCATTTTTTTTTAAAAAGACATCACTTATGAAATAGACAAGGAATAAGAAATTATTACAAAAAAAAAATTCACAATAAACAACAGAATTAACACAGGAATGTATATAAACTTACAAGACCACAAAAACAATACTGAACAGAGAAAAATTAATGAACCCATCAAAAAAATGAATCGGAAAAAAAGCGAAAACATATTGTTCTCAGTAAATAGATAATTGAGGAAAAAGTAAATTTAAAACAAAGGAAATCAATGAAGTGATTCAATCATTCAAAAACATAGGATTAGAAAACTTGATAACTTATACAAATTAATAGAAAGGTGTTTTAACCGACAATAACAGAGATATTATTGAAGGATTGTTTAACATCAACAAAAAAACAAAACGTATCTATATAACCGATGAAGATACAAAAATCATCAATCACTGCATTATACTGTTCTACAATAAAGAAACGGGAATAAACTAAACAGGAAATTTAGATGTAACCATTGGAGCCTCTGACAGAATGGAAGTGTGCACACTGATGTTGATTCTTAATAACTTGACAAACATAATAAACAAGAAAGATTATGCTGGGATGATTTTCTGATAGTTCTCAAAGGTCATGCAAAGCAAAGCATAGACAATTTTTTAAGTAATCAAAATATTCAAAGATATGTAATTCAAGTTAGAACTAAATACTCAACAAAAATTAGTAAACCTTCTAGACATAACACTAAACTTAGATAAAAGCACCTATAACAATATAAAAGACATAACAACCCTCCAATATACTACCCACCAGTTGTAATTAAAGAAATACCAATAGGTAAAAGAATATCAGACAACTTTGCAAATATATCACCATTTAGCAGTATAAAAAAAGTATAACACAGCCCTAAAAACAGTAAATTTAATACAGAAATAAAATGTACACCAAAAATTACCAAGAATATTGAAAAAAGAAGGAAATAGAAATATTGCATAGTTTAATCCATCTTATAGCAAAAATGTAATTGCACACTGGGAAGACATTCCTTAGACTCATCGATAAACATTTTCCAAGAACAAATAAACTGCACACCATACTTAACAGAAATACTGTAACAATTTGCTATTCATGTACAGACAATATGAAAATATAATTGGAAAAAAACGCATAGCAATAAAATAATGAATGATGATGCACCAAATACCCCAAACATACGGAATAATTATAGAGATAAAAATTCCGAAAAATGCTTAGCAAACAATGTCATATATAAACTAACTGTAACTGCAATATATATAAAGTTAAGTTAATAAAAAGAACAATAAAGAATATGCAGGAGGAACTGAAAAAACATTCAAAACTAGATAAAATCATCATTAAATGATGTTTAATAAAAATTATAAGCAATCAACAACACTATCAAAACACATATGGGAATTAACTGAGGAGTGAGAAAAAACAATTATAAACTGGGTAATAATAACAGGAGCCAGTAATAAGAGCAATGATATCAATAAAAATGTACACTACACCTGAAAGAAAAGTTAAACATCATTAACTACAAATAACCAGAAAAACTCCTAAATAAAAGAAATAAAATAATTTCAAAATGCAGACACAAAAACGAATAGATATTAAAACATGCAGATAAAGACAACAATTAAAGACTAAAAGTACATATTATGCACTATATACATAAAATTACTGATATTTTTTCATTTTTTATTTATCTTTAATTATTATATAACATAAAAAAAACAAAACAAATACCATAGAATATATATCAATAACATACTTATGAAATGGAGTCCTGGAGAGCCCATATGGATATTAGACAAGACATTAAGAAAAGAATTAGTCACATATCATGATGGAGCTCATTGTTTGACAAAGGCCTTTCCTCTCTCCCTCCATGACAACCTTGATTGTGCTAACTCCCGCAATATCTTACCTTAAACTTCTCTATTTCATCTTTTCCTACTGTGTCCACTGCCCATTGGGCATCAATCAGTTAACTTTTTGCTCCATCAGTTGTCATCTTTCTTACCAAGTATCTCACTCAACCATCTCATGTTCCATCCATAGTGATCATCTCAGGCTCCAGTAGATCCCTATAGTTCTTTTAAAAAGTCATCAGCGGTGTCAATTGGTACTTATAAGAGCTGACAGATGAGAGATACATTACACCAGATTTTATTTTTGTGTATCACAGCCTGGCCCCGTTCGACATATTTCAGGGAGAACAGTTTTTAAATGTTTGCATGTGTGGGGGCTATGTTGAACTTAAATGGACTTAAATGTCAAAGGTTATAGAGAATATTTTAATGATAACAAGGTGAAGATGCTTGATGTTTGAAAGCAATTTCCTTTGTTGACACTTGATTGTTCAAATTAATTCAAAATTAGATATATGTTAGTAATCAAATATTCATATCATTTATAATGGTTTCATATATTTATAAAAGAAAAAACTAAAAAAACCTTACAGCCAAACAAACTTTTCCTGAAAACTGACCTTTTTAATCCTGGCCCCTCTTCTTGCTGCCCCATCTCATCTCAAACAAGCCTGATACTCACATAGATACAAACACTCCTGAAACCCCTCCTCTCACAGACTCTTATTTCAGACCAAATTTGACTCTCACCTATATAGATACTGATATTTCCCCTCCCACTCCTACTCAACAACCCGCGAACTGAAATATCCCAATTTTTTTTTCAAATATCGAACATGTGAACAGCATATAGCTGTAAGTTTCTCTGAAAAAGATGGCCGGCAACCGTCGAAATGCATTGAAACATGCCCACATGATAATAAAGATTTTCAAGATGTAATACCTGCTTTTCTCTCAAATATATCTCTTCAGTATTCAATTTTCATTTTTATCAACATTCTGTCTGATCACCTCATATTCACACAACTAACATAGTAGTGGTAAATATACTATAGGAACCAACTGATTGGAGAGCAACCCTCCATAAATAATAACTGATAGATTTATCACCAAACGCATTTATTAACAACAGAATTTCTTACAAAAAACCCTTCGACCTTTTAACTATATTGTCTGATGCATCCTTCTTCCATTACCCCCAGAAACCAATGGCTGTCTGGCTAGAAGTAAACAAACGCTCTCTGATCTAAAGAACTTAACTCAATATTAAATGAAATACTTAACAGCTTGAGTTGGTGTGAATAGGTGAATCCAATCAACAAACAAGACCTTTTCAAATTAGGTATTCTGTACCTATTGATTTGGTTGTCAAAGTTAACCTTTCAAGCTTAGTGGAGACTGGGCTTATTTTACCTTATTGTTTTCTAACAAGGAAACAAGAATTGTGATTTGTTTTGTTTTGTTGATATTTTCATTGTTATGCATTCTGAAAATTATTTGACCATGCATTCAAATGATCATGATGAACAAGCAGCATTAATTTCATTCTTTATGTTTACATAAAACCGTGTATACACATACACAGAGACAAATACGCACACTATATTTATCCACACATGCACACAAACAAACAAACACATACACACACATAGAAATGCACATAAACTTTTGCTTTCATGAGTTTGCCCCCTGCATCATTAGAGTATCTGCTCAAAATTATAGGATTATTCACATATGAATCAGTACTTCTGTCTAGAATCAAAGTATCTGTGGACTCTGCCTAGGATCAAAGTGTTGCTCACAGGTTCTCAGTAGAAAATGATATTGTTGTATCTGATTATTCTGTCCAAGACAAAAGGGTCGCTTACTGGCATCTCTGCTAAGGATTAGAGCGTAGTATCTGTGGGCTGTTACACACATCCAAAAAACGTATATACACAACGCAGTTTAGATGTCAGTATCCAAGTCCAGTGAATGGTGATTATCATGCCCTTTCATATCCCAACCTCCTACTCATGATGGACAAGTATTTTCATGTACTTATAAAATCTGCAATACCAATATGAAAGAAATATCTGACTGTTTTCTCAATCTTTTCATTTGCTTTTTGTTGCATTGTCTCTCCTCCTTCTACGAACCAATCCCTGCCTCGTTGTCTTTCTTTATTTTTCCTCGTTTTCTCAATTTCAAGTCCAAGAAGAACAGATTTTTATCATTTGGGACAGATGGCTGCTCTGTACAATATGTCTGATGACTCAATGGAGAATGGCCATCCTTTAGATACCCCACCCATGTCACTGGCTTTGACCCGCCGCAGCATCATTTTCTTCTATTATGTCATCTACCTACCCCTTTAATTTTCATTCACTAGTGCCCTCTGTGAGTTCTGTTATGTGGCAGCAAATGGCCCATGTGCCCCCATTCATGCCCCTCTATCCTCAAGAATGAAGGCCCTTTCCCCTGCGACTGAGGCCCGAGTGTATTAGATTTAATGAATCCAGACAAGCAGTCATAAACAACTATGAAATTGAGTGTCCATGTCATCGTGGTCAGGCATATCATTGTGGAGATTACGGCTTTGTTGGTTTAAATTGGAGTCCAGCAAAGAAACTGATGAACAGGTGGATGGACGAGGAGGGGGTGGTTCGGGTCAGGGAAAAAAAAAAATAGAGACAGGATGAACGAAAGGAAAAGGATCCGCGGTTGGGAAATCAGAGAAGGTGGAGAGACAAAAAAAAGGAAGAAAAGTCAGGAGATTTGTCGAGGAGAAAAAAGATAGGCTGAGAGAATAAGAATAAGAGGGAATTGTTTTGTGATGGAATTCGGTCTGAGATAAGGGGGAGAGAGATGGATAGAATAAAAGAAATACTCATCAGGAAGAATGGAAAAAAAGAGGGGGAAGCATGGAGAGGGAGAGTAGACTTTTTTTTTAAAGAAGGAAATAAAGAAAGGTTGGTTAAGGGACAGTAGGAAATATATTTTTTCTGTCTCATTCTAATCCCTCCTTCTTTCTCTTCTCTCTCTCTCTCTCACTAAGTATGTGAGTATATATATATATATATATATATATATATATATATATATATATATATATATATATATATATAATTCTCTTTCTTATTATATATATACATATTTCTCTCTCTCTCTCTCTCTCTCTCTCTCTCTCTATATATATATATATATATATATATATATATATATATATATATAAAGAGAGAGAGTGAGGAGGGAAAAAAGAAACTTGACAGTAAAAAGACAAAAAGAAAGAAAGAGAGAAAGAAAGAAAGAGAGAAAGAAAGAAAGAAAGAAAGAAAGATAAGAAAGACAAGAGAACCTAAAGAGGAATGAATATTCCTGAAAGAAAAAAAAGATATGAAGAATGAGATTGGATGATGATTTTAAATCTAAAGGATATGAGAATCCTGAAAAATGTAAAATCGAAATTCAGAAGAAAAAGGTTTCTATGAATATAAGTGATAAATAAATAAAGAGAGTAAGAAAAAAAAAATCACAAAAGAAACAAAGAAAACTTTGGATACAGGAAGAAGATCTGAAGATGAATGAAAGAAAGAAATAAAGAAAGAAAATGACAAACTAAGAAAGATTAAATGAAATATGATTAAAAGATGGAGAGAAAAATGAATAAAAGATAAAGAGAAAAAGAAGAATAAGAAAGATGAAAAAGAGGGAAAAATTCATGAGTAAGGAACTGGAGATTAAAGAAGAGCCTGAAGAAGAAGAAGTTCGGGTGGGAGGAAGGAAAGAATGAAAATATCTAAAACAGAAAAAAATAAAAAGATAGAAAGAACAAAGAATAAAAGGAAGAGAAGATAAGGAACAGAAGGAAGAAAGAGAGAAAGAAAGTCAAAAGAAAATTCAGAGTAAAAAGAAAAAGAGAGTAAGGAGACTAAGAAAAGATGAATGGAATCAATAAAAGAAAAAGATTAAGAAAGAAAGAATGAAAGGAAGGAAAAAAAAGGAAGAAAAAAGTGAAAAATCTGAGTAAAAAGAAAAAAAAAGAAAAAAAGAGACTTAAAAAAACAAATAGAATTTGAAAGAGAAAAATTATTACGAAAGAAAGAATGAAAGGAAGGCAAAAGAATGACAGAAGAGAAAGATCAGAGTAAAAAGAAAAAGATGAAAAGGACGCTAAGAGAAGACAAATAGAATTTAAAAACGAAGGAAATAGATTAAAAAAGAAAGAGAAAAGAGAATCCATGAAAAAAGGAAAAGATAAAAAGTTAACCGAGAAAAGACAAACAGGATTGAAAAAGAGGGAAGGCAGAGAAAGAAAGAGGAAAGAAGGAAAGAAAAATAAGATAAAAGAGAAAAGAGAATGCTATGAAGAATGGAGAATTGAGAAAGTTGAACGCCATTTCTATTCAGAATGATGACATTATAATGCAACAACAACTGCTACAACAAAGATTAGAGTGCCACTTGCAATAAAGTCAGTGTCGGTATTCACAATGCGTTAATTAGGTTGCCTAGCAACTATGCAAGTAACCAGACCATGGTGCTATCTTCCAGAGTTCCTTGAGGTCACTGGCAATGTTGGTTGAAGAATGTCTCAAGAGTGCTTCCAGAAATCCCAGAATGGCATTTCATATTGCTGCTGGGTATACAAAAACCAAATTACTCTTCATCTTAACCATAACCTGTTCACATGGCTGTCGACCAAAGATGACACTAAGTGAGCAGACTGTCTAGTGTCTATGATACATTGCATTCCCTGTTTTGAATTTTTTTCATGATGTATTATAGCTTCCTTCTTTAAAGTATTTTCTCATTGTTTTCTTATTTCTTCAAACTTTTTAAACTTTCTTTTCTTGATTTCTTCTTGTAAATGCTAACAAAAAAGTTACCTTGATGTGAAAAATGGGTTTCATAAAACTTTACTCGATACAAAGAGAAAAAAAGAAAGTTTGGCAATGACCATCCATCTATCATTTCTTCGTTTCATTTAAAAGAAGCCAAGGAAAAGGACAATACCCATGGCTCAGCATACATAGACTTTCTACATTTCTGAGGAGATAAGTTGAAAAATACTGCCAGGGTATGAAACAGAATAGAATACAAGAATATGTCATACGGTCATACTTTTGAAATTACACTGATCTAGAATTATATTCTATTGGAAAAATGACAATCATTTCCAAAAAGAATTTGAAACGTCTGATTTAATGGCGAGTTTGTAAAGGCAGGAGCAATCGAATCTGCGTGCCAAGTTCAAGCCCTAGCCAAGGTTGTTTACATTCACTTTGCACTGATACTCTTAAGGAAGGCATGAATCTACCTCTCCTGTCCCCACAACTATGAGTAAAACAGCAGGGCATACTGGGCTCTTTAGCTTTGAGAGGCAAGTGGTTGAGGGTGAATTTCCTGACAAAAACTCCTCAACAACCCGCAGACTAAGCATAACAAGTTTGTTACTTTCTGTTCATAAAAACCAAGACACCACCAGACATCTGATGTGGTAGTGTTTCCTCTTTTGGGAATGAAAAAAGCCTGATGGTGAAATGGTTTATCATCATCATCATCAGTTTTTTGACGTCTGTTGTTGGACCCAGACCTTCTGAACTTGTCTAGCTTGTCTCTCCATCTAATATTCTGCCAGCCTCGTTTGCGCATATGATCTCGGGGGATCTATGTCGTGAGTCGTGATGTCCATCGGTTGTGTTTCATTCTTGCAACATGGCCAGCTCAGCGCCATTTGAGATTTTTAATGGATTCTATGATGTCCCTGACTCTTGTCTTGTACTGTGCTGTCTTGTGGTCTCTCCAAGTGAGGCCCACCATAATTCTTTCATGCTTTAATAGAAATATGATGAGGATAACAGATGTATTCACCTAAATTCTGATGATTTTACTACCTAATTCTTGAACATATGAAGGAATAAAGAGAACCAGTATAGAACTTTATATACTGTCTTCTACCCAATGTGTGAAGAAGAATTTTTAGTGTGAATAACACTTTAAGAGGGGAACTTACCATAGTGCAATGGTTAGCAAGCTGGTCTCACAAACCTTTGCTTGAAGAATGAGTTCAATCCCCAGTGGATGTTTGGCAACTGTAGCATTGTGCCAGCATCATCATCATCAGTCCATTAGTGTTCATTGCTGAACATAGACTTCCCCAAAGTTCTCCAGACCTCTCTATCATGGGCCTTGTGGTGCCAGTACTTCCTGAATTTATCTAGCTTTTCACGCCACCTTACTTTTTTTTGGCCATAGCCTTGGACCTAATCTCTGCGGATCCACGTTGTGAGTCATGATGTCCAGCAAATGTCTGACATTCTTGCTACATGTCAAGCCCATGGCATTTTTAGTTTTCTAACAGTTTCTATGATATCTTGGACTCCTGTCTTTTCTCTGATTTACTTTGCTGTCTTATCGTCTCTTCATGCGAAGTTGAGTATAATTCTCTCATGTGCATGTTGCATAGCTCTCAGTTTGAGGGTTATTCTTTTGGTTAGGTTCTATGTTTCAGCTCCATATGTGACTATTGGGAAGATACATTGTATACTCTTCTTTTCAGGACTAGTGGGATTTACTTGTTTTTGAAAGTCAAGCTTGCTCTACCAAAGATTGGCCAACCTTGGCAGTCTCATGGTTAAAACAGATGTGTATTCTCTCCTGGTGTCAGACACCAATTTTCAAGCCTATGATTTCAAATGCTGATTTTCAGAGCTGGGATACTCTCCTCCCAATTTGAAAATCGGTGCAACCTAATCTTCCTCACTCAATGTCCTCTCAATTTTGCCTTGTACCATATTTCAATTTAGTAAATATTTATAGCAGTGTTAGTATGTGTGTGTATATGCCATTGTACACTATAGATACATACACACACACCTCCAAGGGAACTCATTTTTAATGATATACTGACAGCTGTCATATCAGTGTGTATTATTTTTAAACTATAAAAATTAACAGGTTTTTGTTTATTGATTCTAACATTGACAAAAATATGCAATATCCTTAGCATATTGCGCTTTTTCTGAAAAATCTCAAGAAAGATGAAAATACGACACAAACACCAAAAAGGATTTGTGTTGTTTATAGATATTCTGTGAATGCTCGAATGTGTCAAAAGTGGTTTGTTTAGTTTCATGCTGAAGATTTCTTGCTGGATGATACTCTATGGTTGAGCAGACTAGTTGAGATTGATAACAATAATAATCAGTTATAGGATGCAGGTGACAGGGGTGTAGCTGAAGATTTGGGGCTTGGCTCTTTGAAGGTTAACCCCTCCAACATTTTCTGCAGTTGTTCCCAACCTGAGGGTTGCAGATCCCTGGGGGACCACAAAGGTATAGCTGGAGATCCATGGACAGATTTTTCAAAAGTGTGGGATCCATGAACTTGTTTTGTAAGCTTAGCTAGAAATTTGAGGGCTCAGGTGGGGGGCTTGGTAACTTAAGGTGCCCCTCTGATATTTAGTGCAATTTGTTATGGCATGATGTTAGTAGAAACTCAGAAGGTGAACTAGTATTCATAAAGTTATCAAGTTCCCCAATCCATAGAGGGTCAGTGGAATTACACCACTGGACCTTTTTAAATGTTCCATTTTCTAAACAAATTATGACAGGCAATGAAAAGTGAATACTTCACAACAATTGCAGGGTAACAGGAATGAAACAATGTCAAACATACCAGAGACTGGTCTTCATCCAAAGGTTTTGATGCTGCGAATATGGTGGAGTTAGTAGGGGGTCCTCTATCCAGAGAAGCAAATGATTGCTTTGAATAAATACTGTTCCCAATTAGATCAACAGATGATAGTACTTGATCAAAAGTGTCTGGAATTAGCTGAGAGAAAGGGTGAAATATTCCATTTGGATAATGCTATATATATATATATATATATATATATATATATATATACATATATATATATATATATATATATATATATATATATATATATATATATATACCTGAAACAGGGCTGTGGCAAAATAGCTGACAAACTCCATAATAAAGAATAAAATCACAAAAATGAAATACGAATGGATATAAATTCCATGCTTCAAGATCCTAAAATTAAATGATAGAATAGATATGAGATATCACATTGAAATTTCATGGAGCAGACTGAAAATGACATACATGGTAGATATTTTGGGACAAGGTAGGAATTTTTTTCTTAAATTTTCCTCTTTCAGCATCACAAGGTGATAAGATCACTTTGTCTGTCAGTTTGTCTGTCTGTTTCTCTCTCTGCCTCTCTGTTTCTCTCTTTTTATATATATATATATATATATATATATATATATATATATATATATATGTGTACAAATATATATATATATATATATATATATATATATATATATATATATATATATATATATATATATATATATATATATATATATATATATATATATATATATGGGTTGGTAATTTGACAATATGGAAGTTGGAAACAAATTTGAGAGAAAAACCCTTGTTTACATCCTGAATTCTGTATGCTATATGCTGTTCACATGTTTGAGATTTGAAGAATGAAATGAAAAGGTTTCCATGTTGTTGGTTGTTGAGTTAGAGTTGGGAGGGTGCCTGAATCTGTGTTGGTGAGAATCAGTTTAGTCTGAAATAAGAAGGGTCAGTGAGAGGATGACAATGTTCAGTTTTCAGGAATCTTTGTGTGAATGTGGGTGTGGCTGTTTTCAGAATAGAGAGGTGGTGTCTGGTAATTAAGGGATAAAGGTTGACATGTGTAGGACAAGGTGGGAGTAGGGTGAGTAAGAAAAAAAAAATCAACCTACCATCAACTGACTTGATAAAGGTTTTCTCTTCTGAATTTTTTCTTGATTTTTGGAAGAATTTTCTCCTTTGACCATTTTTTAAAATTCCTTTTTTCATTTTACTCTTGCCATTACAATTGGTCTATCTTTTGACCAATTTTTCATAAAGAAGAAAAAAAAAGAACAATAATTCCTTCAATTACCAATCCTTCTTTTCTTCTCTCTTCTTTTCCTTTTTCCTTTATTCTCTTCCTCTTCTCCAGGATTTTCTCTCTTTCCTGACACTCCCTCTTTTGCCTTTTGTCTCTCCTTCCTCATTTCTCTGCTCTCTTCTACTTCTTTTTCTAGTTTTTCTCCTATATCTGAACATATTTTGGACATCTTGATTTTCATCCACTCTTACAACCCATCACTTGGATTCTCTTGTCCTTAATTTCTATTCTTCATTTAATACAGACACATCCAAAATAAAAAGAAAATGTATGAGACGAATTGTGGATTCAGCATTTTATTACAATCTTTCTGGATTTTCTTGCAAGATAACACAGTCTCTGGTGATCACTGTCTAACCCAATCTAATTTTTGATAACTCGTAATAATTCTTCAAAAGTTAAAAAGAAAATCACAATAATCCTATTGAATTTTAAAATACCCATTTTCCTGACAAAAATGTAGCAAGATTTTAATTGACTCCATTTTGTTTTGTCCATGACAGAGAAATATGTAAAACAGCTGGTGAAACAATTTTAGAGTTGCTAAAAAATCTACAAAGGTAAAGATCTTTTAATTCTTGGTGAATTTGTAAAATTTTGTTCAGAATTTTATGTATAGCGTCTTTTTAAAAATATTGTTTTGATGATTTTACAAGATGCTGCTTTTATGCCTAATGGGTGTTTTTAATATTTGCATTCACTTCCTCTGATTCACTGGGATTTCACCAATTAGCAATTACACTGGAAGTGAACTCAACAAATCATGAATTAAATATTTCATACTTGAAATAAATGCTGATGAAAATATGAAGCAGGATGAAAAGTTAAAACAGAAAAATGGTTATAAATTATGCAGTTAGGAATGATAGTATATCCGAGAGAGGAAGCTCTAAATAATGTCTTTTTTGTCATTTTTTTTTGTATCCTGTTTTGTAATTGTTGTTGTAATGTGCAAAATTCCATTCCACATTTGCAACACATTTCCTGGAAGTCTTCAAGAAGTATGGTGCATTTTAAAATACACTTCCTGAAACTGCTATAGTTATATAAAAAAAAAATCTACTGCTTGATATGTCCAATTAGATTGTTATATACTTACTGCAGTGGCAAGGCACCTAAATTTCTTTACAGAAACATTCTAATACAGTTGTAAATTCAACACTTGGAGATCAAACCCAGGAAAAGTCAATCATCACAAGGCCAAAGCTACTCTCTTTCAACTGTTGACATGAAACTGTGTTAATGGCTCTTTAACGTCTCTTTAATCAAATATATAAGTCTCAGGATCAGCATCATAAGGGCTTTTTTGTTTGTCCTCTCCAAAAGCTGTCGGCCATAATTTTGAAATACAGAAGCCAAATGAGTAAAAAAAAAAAAATTAAGCTGAAATTTCTTTTTCATGTCAACTGGTGTAAGTTTGTCAAATTTTTACAGCAATTCAATCTCAGAGAATCTAACCATTTCAACCTTTCTCCAAAGCGGTCAATCTTACACACCTTTGAGTTGGGTCACAGATCACACGAGTTTTTTAGAGTTTTACAGATTGTCCAAAAGAAGATGCTAATGCTATAAAAAAGTTTGAAATATTAAAAACTTAATGTATGCATAGCTTTTGGGGCATCTTTTATTCGTCCCCACCTGACAAGAAATTTCATTATCACTGGGAATTGATATTTCAAGTAAATTTGTTGGTACCCAACAAGGATAAGGGTTAGGTGGGGATTGTTTTTCACGGTGGGGACAACTGAAAAAGACACAGTGTTTGGGGTCTTCTTCAACCAGAAAAAGAGAATCCAACTCAACCTTTTTCTATTTCATCTAAAGCTTTCATACTTAATTATGAATCTTAGCTTTTAGTGGAGACCAATAAAAAAGACTCACTTTATTTTGGCTGTTCAAGAAGTAATTTACCAACATTAGTTTCTAACTCGTGGGTTAAAATAGCTTTCAATATCATCACTTATTTTTCCAGTTTAGATTTAGTTTTTCAGCATCAATTTATCAAATATGCAATAAAATAACAATTAAGCAAGTGAAAAATGTTCTTTTCGTGTATTTGATTTCTTCACATTACACTCCAAATACATGAAAGTAATTAGAATTGCATTTATCATATTTTGTATCAGAATCAAAACTAGCATTTCAAGGGAAATTATGAATCACCAAAAGCCATACATGCTATATTAGGAATGATTAATTAAAAATTTTGAGAGAGGGATGATCAATGAATAAGTCACTGTTTCTACCTTTTGTTGCACATAATCACTAAGAAAGGTCTGAATTAAAGAAAACAAAACAGTGGGTACAAACAAATGACCAACTTAGCATGAAATTACATTGAATGTTGAACCCCCACTAAAAACCCATTTTAGAGGGTAATTTTTCAAAAAACAAAAAGAATGATTTCCCTGCTCAGAGTATGTGTACATGATTTCAAGTTTCTACTATGAATGGTAAAGGCAAGGCAAAGTTTGGATAGATACATAGATATGAATATCAGAAACCATGAATAACCAAAACCCAGCAATGATGGTCTGCTGTGGGCAGCAGTGATTTATAGGGGTTTGCCTGATACATGAATGTTATATTTTGGTAATCTTTATCTACTTGTATCAGTGAGGTGACTCTTATGCGCACAAATTCATCACAAAAATAGCTTCTCTTATAAACAGTGAAGCTGTATATAGGACTGCTTCTTATTGGATAGAATGAGTTTCAATGTTTATTTACTTCCCATAAATGGTCACTTAGCATAGATGGCTGGAAGATGCATTTTTGCAGTAAAACCCATCATCTTTGCTTCTTTTTAAACAGCTAAAGATATTCATTGATATTCTAGACTGGGTTTTGTATTGGCTTCTAAAATCACCTCACCAAACTGGAAACTGATTGTTTCACACATTCTATACATCATACACTGAAACAAAATAGATTCATGCATTTCGCCTATAAAAATAGGGATAATATGAAGCATTATGTTGTACAAAAGATAGATGAATTTGACAATGGAAAGAAAAGTTACAAACCCTAACACCTAGTTAGCAATGTCTCTGAAGTAGGCCACTTGGGCATATCTATAGTTTTACTGAGAGGAATCCTACAAAGTCTGTATGAGATTCAATTTGTGTATGTTGTCTGGATTTGTAGACTCTTATATTACACCTCATATATTGAGATCAATTTGTACATAAAACCGTCAAATGATGAAGAAATTAAGTGGAAAATCACTCGAGGATGGCAAGTTTTCAGTAGAGCAAGCTCTTACATTAAGAACAAGAAAATCCCATTAGTCTTAGAAAGAACCAATGCATCCTCCTGATAGTCAATTATGGAGATGAAACATGGAACCTGATCAAAGGATTGACCCTCAAACTGAGAACCTTGCAACATACATAAAAGAGAAACATGCCCAGCATCACATGGAGGGATCTCTAATTAGTGCAGTATATTAAAGAAAAAACAAAAATCTGGGATATCATAGAATCTATTAGTAAACTCAAATTGCAATGGGCTGGTCACATTGCAAGAATGGTAAATGATCAATGGACATCATGACTCACAATGTGAATCATATGCAAAACTGTGATCAGTAAAATATAAGATGATGTAACAAACTTAACAAGTTCAGAAAGTATTGGCACTGTGACACCCATGTTAGAGGAGTTGGGAAGGTTCAAGTCCAACAACTAATATCATAAAGGCTGATGATGATTCTCAGCTGAGATGATGTAGTATTTGTTTTTAATCATTCTATTCCTATAAATGTTTATATATATATTTGATGATGAATTAAACCATCACTTTTTTCCCCCTCATTAATGTTTCAAAAGGTGAACATAGTCCCTGTTGTCAAACCCCTACTTTGACCAGAACGTGAGGAGGGGTCAAAAAATGGGATGATAAATGAGAGAAATGTAGGAATTGCCTTTTTTCCACTGCTGAAACAAAGGAGGTCTTATATGCCATCAAATCCCCCAAATTTAAAGCCAGCATGAGAATTTATAAACAGCCCTGTTCAAGTGGAAGAAGTTTATTTCATATGAGATTGCTAATACATCTCAAGTATTGATATTTCAGACATACGTCGTCATCATCATCATCATCATCGTCATCGTCATCATGTCTTTTATTATATGACGTTGGTCGTAGACCTTCTCCAGGATTTGCCAAACCTTTCTATCATAGATGTCACAGAACCAATATTTTCCAAACTTATCTAGTTCATCTCACCATCTTATGTTCTACTAGCCTCTCTTTCACATGTGATCTCTGGGGATCAATGTTGTGTATTGTGATGTCCATCAAATGCCTGCCATTCTTGCAAAATGACCGCCCATTGCCATTTGAGTTTTCTAATGGATTCTATGATGGACTCCTGTTTTTTGCCAAATATATTGTGCTGTCTTGTGATCTCTGCATATGATGTTCACTATTCACAACTACAAACATAAAAAGGTAGAAAATACCATTCTTAGATTAGTTGCATCAAACTGGTTTCCTGTTTCATAATCGATAATTTGTTTCTCCTTTTTTTAAAATTTTCTCAGGGAAATCTCCTCATCTAACAGAGTTGCCAAAACGTCACTCAATGGAATATTGAGGATATACTCGCAAATATTTTATTTCCTCTATTTGAAATATCACCATCAAATTTTATATCAGAAGAATGGATTTGCTAAAACATCCAATACCAGTTATTATCCATTTGTTTAATTTTACACTGTAAAGAGTAAGATTTATAACCAACTTCTCAACCAACCCTCAATCAATATACTGGCAATTTAGATCATTGCAAAATGGCCAAGCAGTTAATTTACATAAATTTAATTTGTTACAACTATAATAGATTTCAAAGGGAATAGTTTTTAACTATCTCTATACATTTGAAGAAAATACTTATACATTGTTGTTTTATAAAATTAATTCAAAATTGTATGCGTCGAAAAATGATTAGTAGTCAAAATATCAAAAGAATTTGTTGTGAAAGCACTAAAATCAAGGGAGATAATAAAAAAAGCACTTTGTCAATTTCGATATTTTTCATCTAGATTTAGATGTTTTTAGTTGCATCTATACATCCAAAACAGCTATTTAGATGATTTTTTTTCAAATAAGTAAAATTTTAATTTAATTTTTTATAATAAATGATTAATACTTATCATTATTCATTTATATTACTATTCATTATTATCTATCTATCTTACTATTTATAATTACTTATATTTTACCTGCTATCATTTTTGATGGAACAGTTGTATTAGAGATGTGATAAAAAGTAAATAGACAGGGAAAACTAGGAAAAAAAATGTGTATGTTATTGTTAATCTATTTTCAATCTTAACTTTTTCCCATTATTGGATGAAGTATATCAACATTATTATCAATTTCGATTAGTTTTCACCAAATAAATAAATAAATGAATTAACAAAGCCTGTGCATTTACGAAAACTGATTATTTAAAAATGAACTAAAATTGACTAGAAAATAAATGTTTTATCTAAAATTATCCAAAAAAATACCCACATAAGATTTGAGTTTTGCTGGTCTAAAATATCCATATAGACCCCTAAAAAGCTAAATTGGTTTTAGATCATGTCTAGTGGTATACTTGTACAAAGAAGAATCTGTAGCCCACTTGGCTAGTTGCTCAGGCCATTTTGAGGGCCACATTGATTCAATATCGTATCATAAAAAACTGATAGGTCTCAAGTGTAAACAATTAAAAAGCATTGAATATTGGTTGTAAGGAGTTAAGTTTATTAGTATAAATTAGCTTCTGTATTATCATAGAGCCCTATGGACAAATAAATGAAATCAGCTAGGTGTTTACAGGACTCAAAGGAGTGAATTTGATTCTCTTCATTATGATTATACTGCTTAATCATTGCTACAGGATAATTGTCAGAATCAAAGTTGCGATAAAAAGAACTAAAGATTAAGATGAAGGTAAAAACTTGTCAAAATCAATAATAATTATTGTTAAAGTTTTGCACTTTTGTATGAAACTGAACATTTATCCTCTGCCAAAAGTTCTCATTTTGATTAGTAATTGAAATTACTAGTAGAGATACAGTCAATTCAAAACTGACAAAACATACAAATGCATAAAAAATTGTCAGGGTCACAAATTTTCTGTCAAGCACTCATAATGGTGAAATTATCTTATTTTTTGTACCAGTATCTCCTTACTAGTGGATAAAACCCACAAAAACTCTTAACCCCCTAAACAGAATCTCAAACATTGTTATAGTGGGCTGATAAAAGATTTTAGGAATAGAAATCATCATGCAACCAATTTCTTTTGGTTGCTAGATTCAATCTAAAAAAAGGGTTAAAGTATTTGCTTTCACAAAACATCATCATCATCATCATCATCATCAGTCTTTTAGCGTCCATCGTTGGACATAGACCTTCCCCAGGATTTGCCACACTTCCCCATCATGGGCGTCACAGAGCCACTACTTCCTGAACTTGTCTAGCTCGTCTCTCCATCTAACATTTTGCCGGCCCCGGCTGCACATGTGGTCTCGGGGGATCTATGTTGTGAGTCGTGATGTCCAGCTATTGTCTGCCATTCTTGCAACATGGCCAGCTCAGCGCCATTTGAGATTTTTAATGGATTCTATGATGTCCCAAACTCTTGTCTTTTCTCGGATGTACTGTACTGTCTTGTGGTCTCTCCATGTGAGGCCCAGCATTATTCTTTCATGTGCACGTTGCATGGTTCTCAATTTACGGGTCTGTCTCTTGGTTAGGTTCCATGTTTCAGCTCCATAAGTGATTATTGGGAGAATACATTGGTTATACACCCTTCTCTTTAGGATTAATGGGATCTTCATATTTTTGCAGGCCAAAATGTTTCTATTTCAAGAACATTCTATACTCAATTTTGTTCATTATTTTATGAAGTTTTTCTTATTATATACCTGTTGATATTTCCTAGTATTCAGTTCCTTTAAGCTATCAATATTTTTATAAGAATGCTGTATCAATAAACATGTTATTGTACCTTTCTTACTTCATTTTCTCTCCTTGTTAATTCCTTCATCCAGGGCTGCTGCTGGCCCTTTGGTTGTCCAAACCATACTTAATTTTGTGCCCCACTCAACCTTGTCCGAGAGAAACACACAATTGTGATCTTTAAACCAAAGGAATATGTTTTACAAACCTTGCACAGTCAATGAAATAATTCAATAAAATAAACCAAAGAAAAACAGAACTACACAATTAGTCACACAAAAGAAAGAATAAAAGTCACAAAAATTTACAAACTCTTCAAAGACAGACATTGTCAAGTACACAGTCATTTTTCAGCAGTTGTAGTAGGCTCAACACAACTCCTTTAGCAGTCTGTCTCATCCTTCGACCCATAATTTATTGAGATGTTCAACAAACAAAGAGCAGATGAGACCAGATAGTGGAGCTTTGGCTCACTATGGCAAAAAGCAATGATAAAGGCCAATGAAAAAATGTGCATGGCCCTTTTCTTAACAATTTACTACACAATAAAAAGAAAACAACAAAGATGTCAAGATATCAGAGCTCAGTTATAACACAGAGAGAAGTTGCTGCCAAATTCTCTTACAGCCTCAGCCTTCAACAACTGAATAGAGACCCAGCAAACAAATTGCTGAACTCAAGTAGCATTCTAAATGTGTCGTTGATTTGACACAGTGCCTCAAACCTCTCTAGCAGTGACCAAAAAGCAACATCTACAACACTGATCAAAAATGATACCTCAAATATTTTCAAAACATCACTGAAAAGCCTGTCCGTGGCTTTAGATAATAACTGCTTTTTAATGCTCTTGATCGTTTTCTCCTTCAGATCTCCACCAAAACTTCTCAATTGCTTTGAGGATTGCAATAACTTACCTAGTTACAGTTACCTATGCTGAGCAAAGTAAAACTCATTAAGACATATCTGTGCTCATCGGTGACCTAGGAACATTAAAGCAGTCTTGCTGTCATCAGCATCAATGGAGAAACTATGACAAGATAGCCTAATTGATGATTTTGAAACCAGTAAATACAGATGTGTGCCTCTGCAGTCTGTACCAAGTGCATGAATGCCCAGGAGCTCAACTTCCTTAAAGAAGTTCCCATTGTTATGCTCACATGGCACAGTGTCCCAGCTCCAAAGAGACAACTGCCTCTGGAGTATGGAGGCCAGTTTCTGTTGCATGCATTGGCTTGGTGATCCTTGTAAGTCTCAAGTCTAGTCAAGACTGGAACTTTATACCAACAAGTTATGACCACCCTCTTGGCAGGATGCAAGTCCACCCAAGGGAAACCTCCATCATTATCACACAGTGCACTCAATTAGCACAGGGAAATTCATCCTTAGAATGAAGAGTTCATTACACTCATTGCGTACACTGGGAATCGAACACAGAACCTTCTGCGCATGAGGCAGACATGCGAACCATTACACAATTTGAGCGGACAAAAGCACTGAAAAGAGCCCCTGAAGAAAAATCTTTCAAGGTAAGAGAGAGAGAGAGAGAGAGTGAAAGAGTGTATGTGTGTTTGAGAAAGAGAGAGAAGGAGAGAGAGTGATGACTATTAAGTACTTGAGGACATCTCAACACCTTTCCATTTCTGTCTGTGGTAATATCAATTCCTGTTGGTCTATTACCATTTTCTTCTTTTGCCATTTTTCCAGATCCTTCCAGCAGTGCTTTCATTTTTTATGGTCAGGGTTACAGTCATGGGGTCTGTTGTTCGTGTTTGTCAAAACCCTGATTGAATAAACATTCATGCCTAAGTTTGCCTAAACCAGTGGTTCCTATCCTTTTTACTCTATCTCCTGCCTTGACCACTGGAAAAAAATCAATATTCCCCCTTACCATAAAAACAGTTCTTTAATTATATATAATATGGCACATCTCCTCTGCTTTGGTGTATGTATAATTAAGTTAACGTCCATCAACCAAATCTTGTGCTTTGATCAATTACCCTTACTATAATAAAACAAATTTAGTGATGAAAAGGTATGAGGATGATACATAATTAAATACTGAAATTCACCAAAATTTAAGTTGAAGATCCAAACACAAGGCCGAGCAAGGAATGGAGCTTGTTGCTTTCATAACGTAAGTGATAATAGACTGGAGAGGACTCATTTTGGAAAAATAGCAATATGAATTTTATATACGTTCAACAGAAATGATTCTTGTGTTATCATTTTGGGGGTAGAGAAAGACTTACCCAACACATTTCTTTTGATAAAATTAAATTTGGACTCAGCATCTTCAAGATACAAAAATGATTGAAGCACAATGTACAAACAAAAATTTAAACAGACATATGTGAATAAAGGTCAAGTTTAGTCAATGTAGACTAGCCTACACTACATTCACGAATGAATATGTATTGCTTTACATATATAACTGTACTGTTACACAAACAGTACCTGTACAATATTTCTTTTTCCATATCAAAAGTATACTTGCTCCAATATTATCTGTTAAAAATGTAGAATGAAGTTTCACAATTGTTAACAGCTTAAGTTGGTCTGTAAGCAGGTCTAGGCTATATAGCTAACCCTATAATGCATATTTTATATATAATTAAAAAACATACTTTATTTACACATGCACACGTTAATTGAGACTTTCTGTGATATAGTACATTATTTAATTAGCTCAGGTAATGTAGCTATGGTTCAGTGTGCCATAATTACATATTATACATGATAATAAATTTGTGTTCTATAGTATAAAAAATTATTTGAGATGATTTTCTGTCATTACATGGTTAATGTATCACTCACCTCAGACAACATGAATAGAATAAACAATTAAAGGCCCAAATAACTACATTCATACCAAATTTTCATCTTGTTTTATTCTCAATCCAATCGTTTCTTTCAACATGACGGTTGTGTATTAAGAAATGGACAGATATGGTCCAACAGAAGGATTATAAATTTTCATTACATCGTGCTTGCATTAACAGCAGCTGTATAGCTCAATGGTAAGAGCATCACTACATTGAAGTGGCTACCCTACCAATGACAGGATCAATTACTGCAGCAAACATATTTTCTTTAATTGTTTATTCTGATTATGTTGTCTAGGACGAGTGATACATTAACTGTGTAATGACGGGAAATCATCTCAAATAAGTTTCTATATAATAAAACCAAAATTTATAATCAACCTGTAGGACCACAGATGTCCATTTCTTGACCCAATATTATAAATACGATGTTTACTCGAAGTCCTACAGTCCAGAACATAACCTGAACTTTAAGCAACACATGCATATATATGTATATATATATATGTATATGAATATAAATTTTGCATTGTCAGATGCGTAAACTGTTTTTACAAGGCTAAGGGCAAAATTTGATGAAATCAATATTGTTTACAAACAGAGTGATTCAGTTTAAATTTTGAAGATTACCTCCAGTGATAATGAAACATATTACCACATGTGATGATAAACAAGATTACCTCATGACCACGTTTGTAGAAGGCCAGAGAGTGTACAAGTCAAACATTAGGATAAAATCAACACAAATAAGGGTACTCATTTTAAATATTTCATGGAATAATAGGATAATTTAGTGTCAGGAATATTTCTGTGATTTTGTAAAACAAGTCGTTATTACTATTATACATTGATTTGTTTGGGCTAGTTTCCTCATCATTAATGTTGAAGGTTATTGAATAAAACTGTCACCTGATAAAGGCTAGAGAGTAGAGTGGCTGAAAAAAATGCGATGAAAAGGAAGACAAAGGAACTGCTTGGAAGGGATCACTGTATAATTAGTTTAATGAAGTTTTAAAAAAATATCTTTGCAAATCATTTACTATCGAAACAAAATTTTTGGATACATTGCATAATTTCTCTTATTTTTTTTGTTATTGTTTTCAATTCGTGCGTTGAAGATAAAGTTAGTCATTATGTTTTCTTTCCTCTATCGTTGGGGTGTGATCCTAATCCAGACGCCTCTGCGTAAGTGTCTAAGTTCTGAATGGATGCAAAAACCTCACCAACACTGCTAATGGATTACAGAGATAAAAATGAAGCATTGATAATAGAAAATAAAAATTAATAAAAAAAAACATTATTACTTACTGCCCTTTACTGTGAATACAACATGTCCTTCTCACCCTAAGTGCTGTTTAGAGGGCAAATGCCTCGAGCCAGAAAGTCAGTGTATTAGGAGATTGTGACTGTACCATTATTGTAATCCTTCTTTTATTCATTCGCCTAAACTCAGTGAGTCTCTACCTCAAGAGATTTCCTTATGCTGCTATGGTTCTTATTCGTCCCAGCGGTTCTCTTATCCCCTCTTTCTCTGACTTCTTGCTGCCCAAGGACACTTACTTTCGCCTGCTTCTCACCTCTTTTGGCTTGGTAAAGAGAAAAAGTGCTACGAATGGGTTTTTCTGAGTTTTGCCCGAAAGCACATCTGTACCTTGCGACCTCCGTGTCATGGCTGGCCATTATATGTTTTGGACAACCTCTGACCTTCAGTTTAACAGAAAACATCATGAGCCAGCCTGGGGGATAAAATGGAAGATTTGGTTCCTGAAACTGGTGGTCACTTGTGTCCACTCAGCCTCCTTTATCTCTTCCTGCAAAAGCCAACAATGAGAGAAGTGCTCAAAGAGAAGTATAATCATTCAATATATGAGAGAGAGAGAGTGGTGAAAGTAGTGAAAGAGCAGGAGATAGAGAATGACAGAGAGTGATTTTGGTCAGTGTTTAAATTATACCATATTGTGAAAATCATCTTTTTTAATCATTCTTATAACATTATTTAGCTTGGAATTATACAAGAAAAAAAAAAGGTTAAATAGACCAAAATTCATATTCACTGCAGATCTTTTAATGTTGACTTTTTCAAATATGCAGGATCCAGTATAGCAAGGATAAAAGAAAAATTCTTGTTGGATCCTCAGATTCAAATTAACAACTGTAATACCTGATTGAAATAGTCATTTCATTACATTATATGATGCCCGTACCTTAATTGGAACTTTCTATGACTTTCCCATGTATTTTTTGATAGTTTAACTAGTTTCTTGATCTTTTGATAGCTTTTATCACGGCATAACCAATGCATGGTCTAGACCTCAAATTAAATTGACTTATCATAATAGTTCAAGTGGTCAAAATAGTGTTATGCAAGCTCCTTCAGCCAAACACAAAATAAGGGACCAATTTATCATAAACTTTTATTAAAAATTGAACCCTCCACAAAAAATCTACGTAGTGGGGTTAAAAAAACAATGAAAAACTTTTTTCTCGACATAATAGAGAGTAATGTTTAAATTTTCGGCACTCTGGCTCTATTAAGGTATGCATGATACATATATAGCCAGCCACCCAGCCAGAAATTGAAGAAACCTATGTCGAAAATTTTTGTTAACAGTGTCTAATTTAGAAATATGCTGAAAATGAAATTTACTTAACCTCAGAATTTTTTTTAAAGAACTTAGACGGTGTACATTTCAGAAATTTTTTTTCATTATTACTTTCTTACTAGTTTTACTCCTTCTTATCATTGTTACTTTTTGTATGAAATATTTTCACTGTTATTATTTTATCATGAGCACTCTTGCTTCTTACAATTGTTTTGTTTTTTATCAATCTTTTGTTTCAGTCTGAGATCTCAACCACCGGAGCAAACAGCAAACCAGTAGTGAAAATGGTAGGGAGATGGCGTGTTGATACAAGAGGATACCTACTTCTCAATTTCTAGTTTTTTTGTATACTCAACATTAACTAATAGAGATATTTATTATTTATCATCCTTATTACTTACCTTACACCCATCCAGCCCACAGCCCAGATTCACCTCGCTTATTTCTGAAATCCCTAAGCATGAATCCTAAGTAGAGCTTTACTGTATACTTAGCTCCCAATACCTGCTTCCATCACAGCAGCAACCGGTATTGTGATAAGAAATCACAATAATGGAGTAAAGGTAATGATAGAATAATAATAAAAAAAACTTGAAATGTTCAAATGATAACAGATCTAATTTGCCAATTTAGTTATTTATTTATTCCAGATGTGTATAGGTCACTCATTGTTTAATCAGCTCACACCTTGTATCAAATTTGATATTCAACATTGCCAAAAAGTCTTTAAGCTTGTTAACAAGCTTCAGTGAGAGAGTTTTTTGACAATTTTTATGCCCCAAAGAAAAACAAGTGAATATTTTTTCTTTTTTTTTTCTCTTTAAATTACCGTTCGCTTGTAAACAGTGACAGGATTTTTTGAAACTTTCAAGACTTCAGGGTAAATTATAAGGAATTTGCAAGGTAATGTTTTTAATTTTTCTTGTTTTCATTTCAGTTTTTAAAAGAATCGGACTTGTTTTGCATTTTGATCTTTGACAAAAGTTTACAAAGAAACTTTTATGATACAAACAATTATATTTTTGCACTTTTAAAAATTCCATCTCAGAAAAAAAATTTGACATTTCTAAATTAATCTATGTTCCTATGCAAAAATATTCATGCATTATAGCATAGCCACATCTATCTATCAATCTATCTATCTATCTATCTATCTATCTATCTATCTATCTATATATATATATATATATATATATATATATATATATATATATAAATATGTATATATATATATATATATATATATATATATATATAATATATATATATATATATATATATATATATATATATATATATATATATATATATATATAAATATGTATATATATATATATATATATATATAAATATGTATATATATATATATATATATATATATATATATATATATATATATATATATGTATATATACATATACACACATATACATGTATATATTATTGTGTCATCCACAGACCGCTGTTTTGTTGTATTTCAACTCTTCAGTGTGGCCATAGACTATCCATTATCCCATCCAGTATCATGAGGTAGGATCGAAACTTTCGCTTCAGACCCAGACCCGACCCAGAGGCTGGTATCCTACCTCTGCTCCACGGAACTGGACGGTCAGTAAGGTTGAATTGAAGTGATATATTTATTTACGCATATATTCCCCATCCATCAAAATGCTCTATTCCTATATTGGAAGAGCATTGCAAATATATATGCATATGTATACATATATATGTATGATTTTTGAAATAAAGAAAGGATATTGAAAGTATGAGGGGAATTACATATAAAAACCTGGCAAAATTCATTTTTTTATAATTCAAAACTACAGAGGTGTTCAGTCTGATGCCTGGGGTGAACAAATTCAGTGTTGCTGGATAGTTAGATGAAGACTACTCCCTCCATCACTACGATGTCATCTCCTACCACTTTTGTTTGTTTGATGGCCAGGGGTATACATGGTCAGCATTTCAGTGATACCAAGATTACACGATATGTGATGCTTGACTTGGAGAGTCAAGTTGAAGTGTTTGTGGGTGGCATTTAGTGGAATATAGGTGTTATGGTTCAAGTAACCAGAAGTGTCTTTTTTACAGAATCAATTGGATACAAATATGTTCATGTGACCAATTGGTGTCCAGTGAAAACTGAAAATAGTTTAAAACAACCATTTCTCAGAAAATAACTGAAGAATAACAGGTTGCATATATAACAAATATTTACATTGCAATGCTAATAAAACTCTAAAATCCCAAGAAAGTTGTCCTCCACATAAACTTTGGCAAATGAATGTCATGCACAACAAACATGTTCTTTGAGGACAAAGACACAACTATTAAAATCAAAAATGCAGAACTGGAGAAAGTAGACCACTACATCTACCTTGGACAACAAATCTACATGAAATCCTCAAAAGAAGGAGAAATCAAGTGAAGAATCATGTTAGATTGGCAAGCTTTCAGTAGCACAAAATTACTCATCTTGACACCAAGTTCGCTATGTCCAATTAGGCATATATACAGTAGACATATCGAGATATCGCACAAAATCTATATGAGATTCATTTTGTATATGTTGTTTGAATTTTGCAAACTGTTGTGTTACACCTCATATATTGAGATCAATTTATACATAGAACCTTCAAAAGAAGAAGAAATCAAGCAAAGAATCACTCTAGGATGGCAAGCTTGTGCAAGAGCAAGCTCATACATTAAGAACAAGAAGTTCCAATTTATCCTAAAAAGAAAGGGTATACAACCAATGTATCCTCTGAATAGTCACCTATGGAACAGAGACATCAAACCTAGCCAAAAGATTGACCCTCTAACTGAGAGCCGTGTAATGTGTACATGAGAGAATCATGCTCAACCTCACATGGAGAGATCATAAAACAGCACAGTATATTAGAGAAAAGACAGAAGTTGGAGATATCATAGAAACCATTATGAAACTCGAATGGCAATGGGCAAGACATATTGTAAGAATTTCAGACAATTGCTGGATATCATGATTCATAACATAGATCCCCAGAGATTACATGCCAAGTTGTAGATGAAAGAAAGTAAGATGACGTGACAAGCCAGACAAATTCAGAAAGTACTGGCTCAGCGACTCCCATGATAGAGAGGTCAGGTGAATCTTGGGGAAGGTCTATGTCCAACAACGGACACTAAAAAGCTGCTGCTGCTGCTTATGATGATGATGATGATGATGCTGATGCTGATGATGATGATGAAGATTACATAAAAGTTTGTTATATCTATTCAACTATTTGATATCCATATAGAGACACAGGATATACCGGAACAGATGCAATTTCATTCGGTTTTGAAACCCATTAAAGATATATTCATTAAAACCATTACAATCCATGCCTTAAAAGAATTTCTTTTTTTCAGTCAAAATGAGATACTTATAAATAAGGAGAAAAGAGAAAGAGATGATATAAGTAAATGGATGTAATTATTTTATTTACATTTGAAGAAGATATAAATGGTTACTTCATTTATTATAGAAAATACAAGAAAAAATAACCATTCAATTACTTCACAATGTGTCTATTCTAAGAGTATATGACACATCAGTGAAAAAGTGGAATGATCCAATGTAAACATTAATGTTAAAATCAAGAATTTCCTCTTCAAACCGTTAAATGTAGGATTATAAAATTCACCAACAAGGGAAAGGAAACCACTACATGACCTACAGGTTGAAATAGATTTCATGAAAATGTTTTGCAATTCTAGATATCTGATTTGTAAACAAAGATACATTAGAAAACACAAAAGGGTACACATAATGAGAACCTTCATCTTTACAAAAGTTGTAATCAAATTTCAGTATAAAGAACTTGAACAGTCTTTTTTTTTTTACTTATTTCTGAGTCATGTTTTTGACATTTATAATTTCATCATTGCCCTACCCTTGCAGATACATGACTTTGTAATGATATATGTATATTTAATGTATATCTAAGGTTGGAATTCTCATTATGCAAACCATGGGATGGCAAGCCTTTGGCAGAACAAGCTCAACTTTCAAAAACCAGACGATCCCAATAATCCTGAAAAGAAGAGTATACAACCAATGCATTCTCCAGATAGTCACTTATGGAGCTGAAACATGGAACCTAACCAAGAAACAGACCTACAAACTGAGAACCATGCAATGTGCACATGAGAGAATCATGCTCAACCTTACATGGAGAAATCACAAGACAGCACAGTATATATATATGGCAATGGGCAGGCTATGTTGCAAGAATGAAAGACAACCAATGGAGATCATGGCTCACAACATGGATCCCCAGAGATCACATGAAAAACCGAGGCCGACAGAACACAAGATGGAGAGATAAACTAGACAAATTCAGGAAATGCAGGTTCGGCGACATCCATGATAGAGAATTGTGTGGAATCCTGGGAAAGGTCTACGTCAAATAACTAAAAGACTAATGATGATGATGATAAGGTAGGAATTTGCAGTCATGTCTCTTCTAAAAATATTTGCCCAAGATGACTTTCATGATTGACAACTTGACCAATATAGTCATGATAAAAAAAAAGACTTGATTTGGTGTATGCCAACATGATTAGGAATGAAACAAATATAAGGAAATAAGAAAATTAACTTGGATAGTTTTTTTGTTTTAAACCGAACCAAACATTTATTGAAACTATTGCAAAAAACAGTTTTGTCCCAAAGTCCCACATAACCTACTCAAAGTTATATAATGTCACAAGGAACTTATGGTGAGTTTGTATACTTTTTAATCAGTTTTATACATGAAGCAAGTGTAGAAAGTTTGTTAATAACAAATCTTGTGTTCTCACTGTCAACCATGTAACTGACGACAATGTGGCCTGCAAAATTGTTGTTGTACAAATTAAAGCAAGATGCCGTAAGGTGAGCGACTAGGAGTGGCTGAATGACATTGTACAGACATCGACATGTACAGACCATGTGATTTAGTCACAGTTACGCACAGAGTCTGATTGTAACAGCTAACTTGTTTAGCTTTCTGAAATTTGTCTCAACTTGGAGCACCAAACAAATACACACAAAAAAACAAACAACGGAAGTACATAAGTATAAGAGTAAATAAATAAAAAATAACAAGCAAACCCAAGATGTAAACAAGGATGTGATAAAATGAAATAAAGTGAAATAAAAACAAATGTAATGTTGTTGAGACAGGAATTTTCTTGTTATTTTCTCTTGTATATATACATATATATATATATATATATATATATATATATATATATATATATATATATATATATATATACATATATATGTATATATATATATATAAGTATGCATTTATGTATGTATATGTATATATATACATATATATATATATGTATATATGTCTATATGTATGTATAAGTATATAGGTATATATATGTATATGCGTATATACATATATATATATGTGTATATGTGTATATATATGTATATACATATATATATGTGTATATATATATGTGTATATATTTGTGTGTATATATATATATATATATATATATATATATATATATATGTATAATTTGTGTGCCTATATGCATATATTTGTGTGTTTGTGTTTATGAATAGAGACAACATTCTATATAAGTATAAACTAATTCTTCAGAAAAAGAAGGAGAAACGATATTGGAGCCTATGTAGTAGATTGGAAAATAAAATCATGGAAAAGAAGAAATATGAACTTATTTTCCCAAAAGATAGGTGCTGGGGAGCAATGTCGCAAATTAACTGAAATATACGATGGAAAAGAAACAGGGGTGGTTGGGGAAACCAGGGGGTCAGGGGAAAGTGAAAAGAAAAATAGGATTGAGTGAAGGTAAAAAGAAGAGAAATTAGAATTTTAAAAAGATTGGAGAAAATGAACGAAAAATTGTGAAGAAAGAAAGAATTAAGATTTATAAGGAGAGAGAAGAAAAATGGAAAGAATGAAGGAAAAATTGAGAAAAAGTGAATGCTGTGAAAAAATGCAGGAAGAGTAGAATTAGACAGGCATTCATGAGGAGGAGGAGGATGAGGAAAAAGAAGAAGAAATTTGGAAGTCGAAATTGCTTTTTGTTACTCAATAAATTCTATGAAAAGATGAAGGGAAGTAATTTCAAATACAGACAGAAAAGAATCTTTTTTTATGTGAACTCGATTTAAAACTTAGTTTGATGTTCCTTCTAATTTCAACCGTCAACCAGAACTGTCAAGATCAGTGTTATCAACATCAGCATAGGGTTTTTTCAGTTTTCAAGATGGTCTAGCTGGCTATCTATGTTTGTTAGTATAAATGCCTATGGGCCACACAGATGGAGTTATATTTACTCATTATTATGTCTAGAAAGAAAAAATTTAGTTTTGCAACGTGAATTTATGCTATAACTGATCTTTTAGATTTTGTCTGCCAACATTCACGCTTTATTTCAGTCTTTTTCAGAGATCACCGCCTAACAAAAGGAGAGAAAAGTAACTTATTCAATGATCACCCCTTTTTTTGATTTTTTAATTGATCACCTCAAACATGGCATGATGCCAAAACATGTTGTTCATGTGACGGTTTCAATTGAGTGACTAACCAGACCTGTTTGTAAATAGTGTTTTCTCAGTGGTATGTCTCTATCATAGTTTGACAGTAAGACCTCGGAAGTGGCTTCAACATTTTTCATCAAATTTTTTGTGTCGAATTTATTTTGTTACAATATTTTGCTAGAAGTTGACAAACTTCTTTCATTGTTTGATGCCAGCTGAAGTGTTTTATTTTGAAATTAAATACAACTTCTTAGATTCAAATGAGGTTGCTTCTTCTCTATACTTCATGGAAAGGAAGAAAAAGATACTACACTATGATCTTCAATGGCCTCAGATAAAATTTCTGTCAAGAAAATCTCACTTTTTTTCTTCTTAAACTTATCTCTTAACACCTCAAGATTGATTATTAATTTCTACATTGAATGGTGACAAAACAATTTTAACAATGAAAAATTCAGCACATTTTGTTTGTAAGTTAATGTAGCAAGTGGCCACTGTTTGTGTATCAATATTTAGATCAATCATTACAAATTTTCAAAATTTGTAATTGATGGACATTATGTTATGTATTGTACATTACAATGTGTATGTATTGTATACTTATTAAAGTTCACTTATAGATGTTTACATACATGAGCAATTTGCTTATATACATCTGCTTGTATGAAGTAGGTATGATTTCATATTTATATATTATTATAAACTGTGTTATGTTATACAGAAATTCTTTCTTAACATGATCTCCCGTCATTTCACGGATAATGTATCAATTGGCCTATACAACAAAATAGATTAAACAATGGAAGAAAATGGGGCTGCAGCAGGAATTGAATCTGTAATCAATAAGGTAGCCACTTCAATGTATCCATTTCTTAATGCATAACTGTCGCATTGAAAGAAACAAATAGAGCAGATAAAGACCAAGGATAAATGAGATGAGAAATTTGGAGTGAAAACAGTTTTTTTGGCCTTTGCATTACTGGCAACTGTTTAGCTTAAGGGTAAGACTTTTGTCTTTTAATTTCATGTACTTTCAATAGACCTTCAGACTCCCCCCTCCAAAAAATCAGTGCTTATGCCAATTAGGTAGTATTTTTTCGAGGAATCTGATCCTAACTCAAAAAAAAACCCCGTTTTTCTTTGAGCTAAAACCCTAAACCCTATCCCTAAGATTGATCCTAACCCAAAATGGACAATAAAAAATTTAAATCTGATGGTCTGCACTGGCAAACAAAATACCAATTCCAAAAGCCAGCACATAAATTTTCAGTTTTGAGAAAAATTGATCTCTCTCTCTCTCTCTCTCTCTCTCTCTCTCTCTCTCTCTCTCTCTCTCTCTATATATATATATATATATATATATATATATATATATATATATATATACATATATATATATACATACATATACATACACACACACACACACACACATATATATATATATATATACACGTACACCCATACACATGTATAAATATACACACACACATATATATAGTGTTAAATGTATGTGTGTTTCATGCACATATGATTGCAAATATAATGCTAAGATATTTAACTATTACGTTCTTATTTTAATGCATATAAAAAGAAATCAAGATACTTTTTAAGAGGATGTATTTATTCATATGCAAAATAATGCATGTATACAGTTGGAAACTCAGTAATAGAGATAGTACAGGCATGAAACAAGTAAGGATTTTTATGCTTATACATTTATACACATTCACATACACATTCACATACACATTACACATTCACATTCATACATGTACAAACATACAGATATACATGCACACACACACACATATATATATATATATATATATATATATATATATATATATATGCATACATTTCATATTGAGAAGCAGCAATTATGATTAACAGATACATACATATATATATAAATGTTATTAAGAAAGAGATACAGGATCTGACAAAATGATTTCAAATTGCGTTATATTACATTGAAATTCTCATTTGATATAGTCTCCCATTATTACATGGTGAATACTTCATTTGGCCCGGACAACATAAATAGAATAAACAATTGAAGACAGTGAGGCTGCCGCTGGAAATAATCTTCAAAGTGTCTACTCTGTTGGTCGTAGGTTCAATTCCTGCTGCAAATGCAAGTTTCAATGCACTGTAATGTGATTTATGATCATTCTGTCAGATCATATATCCATTTCTTGATAACATAATTGTCGTGTTGAAAGAAAATGAATAGAGCAGATATAGACCGTGAATAAAAAGAATGACAATTTGGAGGTAAAACAGTTATTCGAGCCTTTGCAATACCAGCGGACTGATCAACTCAATTAGGATGGCAATGCTAAATTGGAGCAGTTACCCTATTGGTTGTAGTTTTGATTCCTGCAGCAGCCCCATTTTCTTTAAATGTTTATGCTATTTATATTGACTGGACCAAATGATATATTAGCTGAGTAATAACTAAATATCATTTCAAATAAGAGTTTCAAAATGATATAAAACAATTCATAATCATATATATATATATATATATATATATATATACGTACACGCTGATATGTATATAAGCACTTTGCCTTCATCCATATGTCATTTTATATGTGGAAGACACACGATCGGACTTTTGTTTTAATCAGCAGAAAAATGGCTACAAATATTTTGAATGTGTTCATTCAAATATTAATTCTCTCACACATATACATGCATATAAGGAGATACATATGTGTATAAATATATATATATATGTATGAAAAGTATGGTTTCAAAATGTTATTAGACCATTTGAGAAATAAACCTGTTTGATTAAATCAAAAATCAAATTTCTGTCTTGAATCCTTTGTCTTATTAAAACTTTATAGACTGAATATACATTAAAGTGTTATGCTAATATGAAAAGCTTCAAATCCAGAATTTGATTTTTAAACATATTTATTTATCTTTTATGTTTTTGAATACCATATATAAATGTACATATATAATGATGTACTGAAGGATTTTATACACAAACACATTTATGTTTCTGTCCTTTTTTGGCTTCTTTGTTTGTCTGAAAAAGCCCAAACAGCACGGAAACATAAAGGTGTTTGTGTAGAGAATCCTTTATTTCATCATATTTTAAGTTTAATGTTTAATGTTGAATGTATCAAGCACTTTATAAAATAAACCCATCACACATCAAATATTGCATTATATCATATTATATTATATTGCATCCCTTATTTGTAAAGTTTATATATGTATATATATATGTTAATCCAACAATTAGATTAGAGGTAATCTAACAAAAGTGAGGTGGTAATTTGACAATGTGGAAGTGAAAAATTTATTTTACAGTTATTTTATAGGAGAGGAAGGGGGAGGAGTTGTCACAGGTGTGAATAAGAAGGGTTAGCTTCAGGATGTTCTGTCACAGCAGGTGGAAGATAGAATAAGGTGATATGTTTTGGCTTTGAGGAAAGTGTTGATGGATATGAATAAGTATGTTTATATATATA
>OY735201.1:67087551-67192551 GCA_963457665.1 Thysanoteuthis rhombus | reverse complement strand
AACCAGAAATCAACTAATCTTGAGAATTTGAATTAATTAGTTTGATAATAATTAATAATTATTTTAATTACTATAATGATCTCAATCATTTTCTCACATTTTTTCCACTCAGAGAATTCAAGGAGTCAGTTCTGTCTATCATGTATGATAGAGTGATTGAATTCAATTAAAAGCTGAGGGAAATCACATAAGTTTGCAGTGTCAATGTTTATCTTGAACTGAATAGTCTGAGATTTACTGTAAAGAAAAGGATTATAAATTAGTCTCTAATTCTACTGATATTTATAACTTGTTATGATAATTTGTTTATGAATCGGAGACTGACTGATTGATGTTAAAGTCTTTTTTACCTTGTTTGTAAACCAAAATTAATTATTCAGTGAAGAGTTTAGGAGAAAAAATGTCTTGATAATCAGAAACTAAGGTTTTTACTTCAAGATAAAATATTCTTGAGACATTCTGCATCATCTTGAGATGTCATATTCCAAACAAGTCCACTCATTGCACATTATGTCTAAACAAGTCCATACTACAACCAACACTTTGGGAACAAACATGAGACACTACTGCAAACTACAGAACCAAAGGCGTACTATATGGAATCTGGAGTGACCACTGTTAAACAAACTCAGACGAACAACAGCCATGTCAAAGAACATAAGCTAAATCAGAGAGTCAGGGAAAATAAAAATGGTCTCAGAAGGTCTCTGTGGCCAAATCAGTAAGGCAGCTATTGTGTAAAGGTGGGCTTCCCAGAAAAAGGGATAAAATTCAGGTCCCATTGGAGGATTATCCTTCATTTCTAATCCATATTGCTAAGTGATAATTGTAGAAAGCCTGGAAGAGAGTTGCAATAATTTTCAGTTGATATCTCATCCTCAAAAAGGTTATTCCTTTAAATATTGGGAAAATGACTTAATCTCACAAATAATGATCTCCTTTTCTTTTGTATTTTCTTTTCAGTACAATCCTCTTAAACCAGATTCCTCCAGAATAAGTTTTATAAACTAATATTGATGAATCTAACATGATATAAAGCTGTTTCACTGTTACTCAGCTGAATTATACCTATTCATTTTACAATGGATAATCAAAAATTAGTTGGACAATATCAACATGTCCTTTCTGGAGAGCTTGAAGGAGTCTCCTGCCAGCCAGACTGATGACAGCTCTTACATTGAAGCAAAAGAATGAGAGATGGGGAATGGGTTGCAGCTGGTACATTGCCCTAGGACCCAATAGTTTCTTGGATAGTGCGGAGAGTCAAAGTCAATACGTAATGTCTATCAATAAAATAGGTTGATTGGAGAGCAATTATAGAATGGCTGGCTTAAAGGTTAAAGCAGATGAAATTGGGATGGCTTAAGGACAAGAGTGTATGTGCAATATGTGTAGGGAAGTGGAGGTAAAACAGTTTTTTAATGATGGGAGATGATCAATTGATATTAAGATATAAGCATCAGCAAACACTCAATCTAGACTAATCAGTATTGTATGTTTTCTGTTAGAAACCATAAACCAAAACTGCCACCAAAACTGTCAACATAGGTTTCTTCAGCTTTGGTCTGGCTGGCTGTCTAGCTGTCTGACTATGTATGTATGTATCATATGTATAAGCAGCACCAATGGAGCTAAAGTGCTGAAAATTTTAATATTTACTCATTATGTCCAGAAGTAATACATGTTTTGTTTGTTTTTTTTCAATTTACGATGTATGCTAAATTGGTGCCTTAGTTTGTGTCCAGAAGCATTCACACTTGTTTTTTGGAAATTTCATACTTTTTTTTTGATGATCACTGCCCAACAAAAGTTGAGACAAGTAACATTTGTTGATCACTCCTTTTTCAAATTCTTTAATTGATCGACTCCTACACAGCATGCTGGCAAAAGATATTGGTCGCATTATAGTGTCTATTGAGTGAACAACCAGACCTGTTTTTTTTTAAATCAAAATCCACTTGTTATTTAATGGTAGATACTAATCACCAGGCATATAATTCAAGCCCTCTGGTTGAAGATGATATAAAAAGTTCTCCTTTGAAATTTGTATTGTTCTGTTAAAACCCCAGCAAGAAAGAATCAGTAAATGCAGGATCAGTCTAAAAAAGAAAAAAAAATCACTGATTTACTTTGCTGTGTCAAGGTTGATAATGGCCGTATCAGCCTTTTCAGGGCAATGAAGTAACCATAGGAAGAGAGAGGTTTTGCGATCAAGCACTGTGGCATACCATTTTGTCATTATATCTAGCAATGAGGCAGCTCAGGAAGGAGTGGATTCATACATTTCCCGAGGGTATTAGTGTGGAGTTAACTGAAGCAATTACAGTCAGAATTTAAACTTGGTCATGTGCTTCCATTTTCTGTGCTGATAACCATTGGGTTACAATAGATATCACAATATTGGCCAAGTAGATATTCTATCTGCAGATTGTACTTACGTTCTTTTACTGTGGATTTCGTAATTTTTCTTCTCCTTTTAAACTCTGTTGTAAGAACTATTTTTTGATATGAGAGAGGATTATTGAATTTTCCATGACCAATATCTTTTTCAAGATTACTTTTCAAAGAATTTATATCCTCTGATAAGACGGTTGCTTGACTGAGTTGGTTCCACAGAAGTGACAACTTATCATTTTTTGAAAGTATCAGTATCCAGGGGTCACCCCTTCTTGGAGGAATTTTATCAAATATTCTCAATCAACTTTTTTTGCTTATATTAAACTGTTTTAAAGACTTGATTCCAGAAGAGTTGGTACATAGCCAAGCTTGCATGAAATATTATGGCCTAAACTTGACTAAAAAAAAGGAAATTCTGTCTTGATATTCTCTCATGATATTGAATAAAACAGACTGCTTGACATGGGAATCACAAAAAATTACTTTAGTGACTTCTTGGTATTAACTCTGGTCATCAAGAAATGCCCTAAATTATCTCTTTAGCTGCAATGGGATGAGGATATCACTCAGATAGATGCCTTGGTCAGAGTTGAAGATTACATTTTTTAGACTCATGGAACACAGAAATAGAATAAACACACTGGGAAAATTAGTGAGACAAGCTTAAAACAACTTATAGTATTTGGGTGTATGTATGTGTGTATGCATACATATCTATATAGAGATAAACATGAACATATCAGAAAATATATAATCAGATAGATATGGTAAAAGTTTTCATAAACAATGAGAAAACACTGAATGGATGGATAGATATTTAGTTACAGCCATGAATAAAATACCTATTCACCCAATCTGTGTTTTCCTTATTATCTATAAAAAAAAAAATTACCATTACATCAGATATAACCTATCCATCCAATAATCATATATGTATGTATATATATATATATATATATATATATATATATATATATATATATATATATATATATATATAATATATATATATATATATATATATACATATATATATATATACATATATATATACATATACATATACATATATATATATATATATGTATACATACATATATATGTATATACATATATATATATATATATATATATATATATATATATATATATATATATATATATATATATATATATATATATATACATATATGTATATACATATATATGTATGTATATATATGCATTCTCATGAGTTCGTGTCTGAGAGAAAGCATACCAAAACTTGTATGAATATATATTGAATATAATCTAAGCATACATGATTATAAATTTGCTTTTTATGTATATAAAATATATATATATACATACATACAGGTATGTCCATATGTAATTTTGTATGTATAGCTGCATATAAAATTGAACAGCATTGGAAAGTAAGTATATGCATAGAAACTATAAGTGTTTGAGATAAACGGCCAATTCTAAAAACTTGGGGATAATTTGCATATTTTAATATACGTACTGTGTTGACTTGAAAACCAAATATGGTTAAAGGGCACTTCCTAATATTATGGGATGTTGCACGAGAGAGAAGAGAAAAAATATAAAACTATGATTTGCATATTTATCAAATGGACATATTTTTTGCGAAAAAAATAAATGTGAAGAGCGAGTATATACATATATATATATATATATATAGCTATATACATATGTATATATAATGCATGCATGTGTGTGTATATTTACTTATACGTATATGCACATACACACACATATAATACACATGCTTACATACTCACACACATATATATATAATTAAGAGATAAAAGAATTTTTTTTATGTTTTGTAGATTTCAAAATGTTTAAATTTTAAATCAGTGACCAGAAGCTATAGACACTGTCGGGATTTCAAACACTCTGATATGCAAATTTTGGGGAGGGGTGAAAAGCTGCGACATTAAAACTAGAGGTTATCTACATTGTTTGCCAAAACACTCTTAAGTATATTTAGGTTTCATTTAAAAACAAAGTCATTTTAACAAAAAAATGTTTATAGCCAGATAACTTCTTAAAAATTGCAAAATTTTTTCTCCATTTTCTTTTATTAAAAATTAACAGAAACTCATGTGTTATATATATTTATACATACATGTGTGTGTATGTGTGTGTGCATTTGCATACATGCATTTGATCTATTTATATATATACATGTATATATATATATATATATATATATATATATATATACATATATATATATATATATATATATATATATATATATACATATATATATATATGCACATGCATATACATATATAAATATATATATATATATATACATTTATATATATACATATACATATACACATATATATATAGATATATATATATATATATTTATATATACATATATATGTATATACATACATATACACACAATATATATGAGTATATATTTACATACACATACACACATGCATACTTACATTTTAATGACCTTACCATCATGAAAAAATGGAACTGTTCCTTGAAGCATTTATACCTTCAAGCATGTCCTACCATGCTTTCAACATTAATTTAGGTTAATACCTCGTGTTTGTTATCAGTAAATACTCCTTTAATCCTCAGGTGATGAGTTTATTAACTTAATATTTGCATCCCATTGATTTCAACATAAATTTGAAATTTAAGATCTTTTCTTTTTTACTAGAGATAATTTTAATTTTAAGCATGCCCAGTTTATTTCATTCCAGTCTTTGCCTGACAAATACTGTAGAATAAATGTCATTCTTGCTGTGAAATAAATTTTTGGTTGGGTTTAATAGGAAAATAACTTTGGAAATTATGGCCGGATTTGACAAAGGCCCTTTCCTCTCATATTGTGTATGAAGTTTCTGATAAGCAATACAATGAGACTGCATAGTTACATACCCTTTACAATAAAATAAGAGAATATCTTCTTCTTTTAAAGACATGACTTCCATATAACTGAATCATACTCTAAGATCCTTCCATCATTTTAAGGATGTATTATATCAGTGGATGTGTTTATTATCAATTTTGATATAATGCTGCATAAAATTTTCATTTATATGCAAGCAAAAATATTATCCTTTATGTACTCTTAAATTTTGTCATCTCCTAAATACCATTCAATAACATTTGTGTGTGTGTATGTGCATGTGTATGCATATCTGGTGCTGTTGAATGCGTAAGGCATGAAATGTTAACATACCCCAGGGGATTTTTCTGTTTAATCTAATCAATGTATATGTATATATACATGTAATTAAGAAATACAAGGATATATACCCTGTGAATGTCAACATTTTGTGTGTAACACACCTTTTAGCAACCAACACAAAATATTGGCATTCATTTGATGTATATCGTTGTATATATTTATATATCAATAGTGCTATTTGTTTTTTAAAATATTGAGCACTGTGATTAAATTTCATCAACAACATGTAAGATCTATTCTCTATTTCTTTCCATTTGTATTCTTACTAATTGAAAAATACTTTATCAACTATATATATATATATATATATATAGATATAGATATAGATATTGATATAGATGTATACATATATATATATATATGAATGTGTATGTGTGTATGCATGGGTATGTGTATTTATTTTCCTACCAGTGTAGTGAACCTGATCCTCCCTGGTTGTCCACTATTGGGACTCTGTTCCTGACTAAGGTAAGCATCGCAAGGTCATGTAATGTGATGAACAAAGAGTACTGAATCAGCAAGCAAGGTTAAATTCTGATTTAAATGACTTCTGTCACTCTTGTACACGAACACTTGGGAAAGTCATGAATCAACTTCTCTCTGCAGTTTGTCTTATCATCATTCATCTTGACAATAATTTTATTATTTGCATTCTTCAATAGTAAATAGAGTGACTGAGTGATATCATGGAAATCTCAATGTGGAGGCAGCAGAATGGCCAACCTTGGCAGAAGACATCCAGCAAAGAATGACTGTGTATCAAGGGATCTGATTCCAACCAAATATTTCCTCTCAACAATTAATCTTACAATTTCTTTAAGCAATAGGTTTCAGTAAACTTGAATTTATTGATTTTTTTCTTGTTTTTTCTCGATATTATTGCTTTTTATTGTAACTTTTCAGGTTAATATATATTCTGAATGTTAAAGAAAGAAGTGTGAAAATAAAGATAGAGAAGTATAAGGTTATTTCATATAAAAAGTTGTTTCAGGGATCGTAAGATGAAATATGAACCATTTGAAACAATAACTTTTTTTTCCAAAGATCCTCTAGTGGTGATATGCTTTCTCTGTCACATTCTTCGTATCGTCATCGTCGTCGTCGTCGTCGTCATCATCATCATCATCATCATCATCATCATCATCATCATCATCAACAACAACATTTTAATGTCTGTTATTGGACAGAGACCTTCTTCAAGCTTTCCCAGTTCTCTATCATGAACATCATTACACCATTCACTATCTTATGTTCTGTTGGGCAGTATTTCACATATGATGTCAGGGGGTTCATGCTGTGAGTCGTGATGTCGAGCTGTTGTCTATCATTTTTGCAAAATGGCCAGCCCATTGCCATTTGAGTTTTTTAATGGATTTCATATCTCTGAATCCTATTTTTTTTTTTTGCAATACTGTGAGTGGTCATGAATTCAGCAAAAATCAAGTACCATGGCTTCCCTAATATTTTGTTTCATGGATAAAGTACAAAATGCTTGAGAAGATTGGTCTGAAGATCAATACAGCATGAAACTCAGGGTCATCACGAAGCATTGGTTTATCAGTCTACACTACCTATATTAACATATGTTCTATCATGATACTGAACACTCAATTATATATATATATATATATATATATATATATATATATATATATATATATATATATATATATGCAGTGTAGATAGATAAATTGGTGCTTATATATATATTAGCTGAAGTACCCATCTGGGAAAAATATTCAAGGATTAAAAAAAGCACTAAACAGACAAACAGGGAAGGGAAGGTATCCATTCACTTTTTACCCATTGGGTGATTTGTGTCTTCCAACTTCATACTACCTCCCTCAGGTGACCCAACTAGGTGATCAGACCCCAGTGTGTATTTAGACAGCTTGCTACTTGCACCCCTTGTCTCTCCTCTTTTTAGCCACAACCCTGTTGAAGATCTCTGCTGCTCTAGTGATACCACGAATGGGTCTTCTTTTCCTTTCTCCTTCAATTCCCAGCTTATTGAAGGATTTGACAAGAAATTGATCCATGAATCCCCTGCACCTGATTTCAACATCTGGATCTCTATCCAACCTGCTGACAGTTGTTGATCAACTCTGAGTAATTTTCAATGCTTCCTCAAAATGATCCACCCATGGGACTGTCAGCGCCAGCAACGCAGCTTGTTTGGTAGACTCAGACACAAGGATGAGGTTACTTAGTTTAAATTTTGAATTGGAACTTCAGCTGCCGTTCGAGGTCCACTAACTCCTGCCCGTCTCTTGCCGAAGTCAGGATGCCTGCGTATATTGCTCTCTTGGTGGGATCAGGCTGCTCTTCAGCTCTAATGAAGGCAATGGTCCTGTTAGTGAGTTTGCATTCCTTTGCCCACTCTATTCCAGTTTGTATGGCTTCAGCGATGGTTTCTAGGACCTAGTCATGTCTACAGCAATATCGTCCCTTGTGCAACAGCTGAAGATATGTTCGAGGGTTCCTTGCTTGAAGCATAGTGGGAATGATTGTGTCTCTGCTTTGCCCCATGTGGGCAAATTGGACGGGCTTGGAAGAACTACCTGGATGAGGAATTGGATGCGGTGAGGTTTGGCTTTCCAAAACTCAGTCCAGGATATTTTCCTCTCAACCACCCTTGCCTGTCTTGTCCACTCTTGGTCTCTTCATTGCCACTGACTTACAGAACCCTAGCCTCCTCCACTACTGCTCTCACTTTCTCCTGAACTAGGAGGCACCTTTCCTTCCCTATTGTGCCGTTCATTCAGGGAATTGAGAAGGGCCTTAGCCCTAGCCCGTTAAGATAAACATATGAAATAAGAATATATATGTTTGGACAAAAAGTAAATCCCCACTTCTTTGTTAATGAATAGCTACATAGTAAATTGAACTCAACCACTAAAATCCACAAAAATTTGTTCTTCTCATGATTTTTTTTGTTAAACTCCCCCTCGCAGATTCATTGAGTAGACATGCCCAAATTGGCCAAGCTCTACCCTGTTTAGGTACTTTTTAAGGCGTGACAGACAAACGCACACCTCTTATTTATTTGAGATATATATGTATGTATAAAGATAGATAGAAGGTTTGAATCTCTCATGCTTGTTTGGAAGCTGTGAATATGGAATGGTGATAAAAAGTTTCTCCTTTCTTATCCAACATTTTTTGACTGATTTTCTGACAAGCATTTTACAACAAAATGTATAACTGTATTTCTGGTAATATGAACACAAACACCCAACCACCTATATAAGCATATAAATAGATAGAGTGCAAATTTTTATAGAGAATGAGGAATTCATAGATTGGGTGAATAGGTATTCATTCTGACATTTTGGACATTTCATAAGGAGTGACACCATATCATCAGTGAGATGGAGAAATGAGAAAATGAAGAGAACTTCAGTTTTCTCTGAAATGAGTGGATGGGGGTGGGAGTGAGTTTGAAGTTATCAGTGGATGGATTGCTGGACTTAGTGTTTGGGTGAGGTATCATATATGTCATTATGCTATGTGGATGTGTGAGAGCTACTTGTGTAAGGGTGTAGTTAAAGTTAGCTCTTTTTGTTTTCTGTATGTGGAATTTGGGTTTGGAGTGTGTGTATGAACATTTGTTTTTGTTTTTTTGTGTATGTGTGTATGTGTGTGTGTGTGACCTCATTTATAAATATCTCCTTGTATGGTACATACATGTGTGATCATACAAATGTAAGGGAAGATATAGCACAGATAGATACAATCACATAGCAATATATTCATGCTTGGTGCAACCCTATAAATAGTGTACAGCTACATAATAGTATACATTCTGTTGGTGCATGATCTGTATGTGTACAGCTATGCCAAGATCAGGCACAGGATCCATGCAATCCAGAGTAACGTATATAATACATCTCATGTGTATCATGCTTAGTACATATCAGAGACAATATATTGATATGGTGCATGATTGTACGTGCAGAATAGATTCATTCAACCCTGTGCACCAATACGTCTAATACACCATATCCAGTCATGCATTAGTGGATGTCAGTTTAGTCACATATATCATACATGCTAAATCATAATAGTTCCGGCATCAGAGTATTTAAGCTGCACACATATATATATCCATTCAAGTATGCAAATGTTCTCACACACATTCATACATGCATTTAAGTGCATTTGTTTGTAATAGTGTGGCTAACCAGATTCTATCAACAGTTGCGTCTGTGTTGAATTGTTTATGTTGTGGCCGTTCTGCAATGCTATCTATATGTTGAAAATCCGCAGTGTTTGTTTTTTTTACAGTGTATGTTCATTGTGCACTGCTTTTATTATCTTGCAAGTCATTTTGTGGTGAATGTGTTTCATATTGATGATTTTCTGAATATAAAATGCCTGATCTGTTTCTAATCAGTGTTATACCACTGCATTTTTGTGGGCATCCTTTTTTAGGGTATGTCAGTGTTAATTTTTCCTATTTTGGATATTTCAGGTTTTTAGGCAGTTGTTGCTTAGTATCTGGTATATGCTTGCATCAGGCATGTTTTAGTGAGGTGGATTTTTCACACATTTCATCTAGCTTTTTATACAAAAAAGAGGAGGTAATAAAACTTGTACACTATAAAAGGAGCAGCTAGATAATAGAATCAATACTCATTTCACTAAACAACACCATTATGCAATGCCCAGGCCTTTTCAATGTTTCTTATAATACATCACAAAAATAATATCATTGCAGAACAGCCTTAATATAAACATTTCCACACAGACACACCTGTTGATAGATGCAGTTTAGCCACATGGTTACAAATGTACATGCACTTAAATCCAATTATGAGTATGTGCGGCAAATCTTGTATTCTTGAATAGATCTATGTGCGGGTTTGGCTTAGGCACACAGATGCAGGAACTGGCATGCGCTGTGTATTCCCAGTATCAATGATTAAGTATGTATCATGTATGTGACTAAACTGATATACACTGGTGTATGACTGTAAATTGTGATGCATTCTGTATAGACAATTATGCATCACATCTATATATTGCCACTTCGCAGCACTGATATGTACTATGCACTTCAGGCACAGGTATGTTACTCAGTATCGCATTGATTCTGCATCTGATCCTGGCATAGCTGTACACACACAGAGGACTAGAGGGACATATACTAACATGTAGCTGCACACTATTCATAGGGCTGCAGGGTGCATAGACATACTCTGTATTTATCTGCGCTTTGCTTTCCTATATATTTGCATGATCACACATGAAGGTGCTACACAGTTAGGTATATATATATATGTATATATATATATATAGATATGTTGTTACACCTAACATATATACATACTCAGGATACAAATTTCGCTCGGCAAACAAAACAAACCAACCTTAAGAACACCCTCACACAAGTACCTATCCCCATCCAACGCAGATATATGATTCCTGACCCAAATATAAAGTCCAGCTATCCATCCACAGACAACTTCAAACTCACTCCCTCCCTATCCTCTCAAAACACAGGAAACTCCAGTTCTCTTCATTTTCTTTTCACTTCCCCATCTCAATGATGATGTGGGTGGCACTCCCCACGAAATGTCTGTGAACAATTATCTATTCACCCAATCCGTGTTTTCTTCATTGTCAATAAAAATTTTCACCATTATGTAGGATATAATCTATCCATCCAATAATCTCATATATATATATATATATATATATATATATATATATATATATATATCACAGTCAGATTAATATAATAATCCTATTGATTGTTGATAAGTTCAGTTTTTCACAACCTGCCAATGATTTTTCAATAAGGTTTAGAGATAAAAACCATATTAATTATTTATCTGGCTAATTCTTGGAAGAACAATTTTTTATTTTATATTTTTAGTCTGCTTTGTGCGTGTCTCATATTTTTGATTTTCTTGTTTATGTATTCAAGATAAAAAAAAAGTTGAGATATTTTACTTTTTTCCTCTTAAACATATATTTTTGTTTTTCTTCATAAACGTTATAAAATCTGCTTTTATTTTTTATCTAAAAAAGTATACATTTGAATTAATAACTTTTGTAAAGTCTAGATAAATTTATTTCATGGAAATCTTTTCTTTGTCTATTTTTTTTAGATATTTTCTATTAGATGAAATTATTCTAAAAATATCTTTATGCGTTTTTAAGATATTGATTGAAATTCTGAAAATTCTAAAATAACAAAGACAAAAAACAGCCAGAAAATAATATTCTTTCTCAATAACATTATTTTGTCATTTTTAATTCACTCATTCATATTTAATTTTGATGTTTTAGCCATAAATATAATTCTGTAGACCTTGAAATAGCAAATGAATTGTTTTTGTAATGTAATGCTCCTATAGTATAGGAAAATTATCGACTTCATGATTAGCATTTCAAAGATAGTCTTTTTGATACAACTGTTTATTCTTACTGAACACCAGTGGAGAGTAATCAATTTGAGGATTTCCCTGGAAGTAAAGCAAGCTATCAAACAAACAAAGAAAGGAAAGGCCCCTGGACCCAATAACATCACTATCAACCCACTCAAAAAAGCTGAAAAAATTATTTCTACAAAACAAGCTATCATATTCAACTTATACCTCAAATAAGGTAAAGTCCCAGAAGAGTGGAATAGTGTAATCATAATACTGATATACTAAAAGGGAAACCCCAAAGATCTCAACAACTACCGGCCAATAAGCCAATTCAACTGCAGCTTCACTCTTCACAAGTGATCACCAACTGAATCACCAAAACGCTTGATGAAAACCAATCATGGGAACAAGCTGACTTCAGAAAAAGCTACTCAACCATCAACCATCTCCATTCAGAAAACAAACTAAAAGAGAAAGTAGCAGACTACAGTATGCCACCAACTGTCGCATTTGTTGACTTTAGAAATGTCTTTGAATCAGTGGAAATCCCCATAAGTCATTGACGCAATAATACAACTAAGTGTAGACCCCATATATGAGAGAGTACTGCAACATATCTATTGAAACAACACGTCCTTCATCAAGCTAGATAAAGACTCTGAGTCCTTTCGAGAAGGAGAAAAAGTGGGACAAGATGATACCAACTAATTCAAACTCTTCACAGGCTGCTTTGAAATGATCTTCCAAAACCTAGAATGGAAACACAAAGGAATCAAGATAGAAGGCAAATATTTAAGTAAATTCAGATTCGCTGAATACATCATCCTCCCCATGGTCTTCAGCAAAACAAGTGTCGTATCCAACAGACATGTTAGGAACCAAGATACAATGATTGAAATTTAAAATGCTAAGCTGGAGAAAGTAGACCACTACTTCTACCTAGGACAGCAAGTCTCCATGAATTCATCAAAAGAAGAAATCAAGGAAAAAATCACACTGGTTTGCAAGCTTTCAGTCGAGTGAACTCAACTTTCAAGAACAAGAAAATCCCGCTAATCCCAAAAAGAAGGGTATACAACCAATGTATCGAACTGATACCTATGGAGCTGAAACATGGAACCTAACCAAAAGCTTGACCCTCAAAATAAGAACTATACAAGCATGATAGAATCTTGCTCAACCTCACGTGGTGAAATTATAAGACAGCACTGTATATAAGAGAAAAGACAGGACTATGAGGCATCATAAAAACTGTTAGAAAACTCAAATGGCTCAGGGCTGGATATGTTGCAAGAATGTCTGACAACTGCTGGACATCACAACTCACATCATGGATCCCCAGAGATTATGTGTAAGTGTATGGCCAGCAGAATATAAGATGGTGTGACAATCCAGATAAATTCAGAAAGCACTGGCTCAACAATGCCCATGATAGAGAGGTCTGGCAAATCTTGGGGAAGGTCCATGTCCAACAATGGACACTAACAGGCGGATAATGATGACAATTGAACATCCATTAAAATTAGCAAAGTCATATGATATTGTCAGGGATAAAATTCAATAGATTTCCTGCAACAATATTATAAATAGGTCTTGATTAAAGATGGTACAAGAGAAAACTCATCTCATATTGCAAGAAAATGAAGATGGAAACCCAGGATGTTTTCATCAATTATTTCTTTAGTTTGTGTGTGCGTTACCGGGACATTGAAGGCAGTGCAGTATAACACACACGCATACACACACACTTACCTGTCAATAAGACATTTACTGGTGTATTTGTGAGAACACTGCTGCCTAGAACTTATCCGAGACTAATACGTCTCCATTTGAAGCTATCGTAGATGTCCCCCAAGTCATGATGCCATTACATTGGAAACCTTGAAGATGACTTTTTCTAAGAGGAATGTTCAAGTATTGTGTGAATTTAATATTATATAATATGAATACATCAAGAGACAATTATGTAAGTCTAAGACATCAATTATTGTAATCATTATTGTAATATAGTAATTATTATTTCAAAGAGTTACCCATTTTTTTTGATAAAATTTCAACTGTTTCTAATTGTTTTGTTTATATACTGAATTGGTGCTAGTGTTGTGGAGGAAAAAGTTATAATTACTCAATGAGAAAAGATATAATCATTTTGAGATTTTCTTGAAAGATTGAAGAGGCACTTCAACAATTTTACTGAGTTTTATTTTTTGATAAATTGAAGCTATCAGATTTTACAAAATTCTAAGTCTGTGGTGTTTTATTTTCTTTTTATTTGTTTTTGATATTCTATCTCATGTTTTTTCAAAAATTTCTTCATCTTTATCATACTAAAATTTTCTCCCAAATAATAACATATGGAATTGATAATTAAAGTTGCTTATCAAAAAGTAATGTTTACTAATAACATTTCTGCAGACTTATTCAAATATTAGAGTTCTACATTGTATTTGGAACTAGATATAGCTAGGAACTTTCTTGAGAGATCTTTTTTCAACAACATTGGTAATCAAATACTAAATAGCCCTTGTAGGTAGCCTTTATTGTTGACAACTGCATATTTCAATTTGGAGCCAGTGATCAGTTTAACTTGAAGTTGGGATTTTCGTTTTTCAGGTAGGTACAGGGCTGTGAAGCTGTTTCTGAGCCACACTTCCCAAGCCCATACCAAGCCAATCCGGAAAAAAAAATCTGGGCAATGAAAGAAAAAAGTAAAGAAAGGTGAAGGAAAGAAAAATTGAAAGAATGAGAGGAAGAAAATGCAAAGTAAAAACTCAAAGCAAATTAACTTGATTATCTGATTTTCTGTCCATTTGTATATACGTTACCACATCATCAGATTCTGAACATTTTTCACTCTTTGTCAAATAAAGCCAAAAAAACGTTTGAATCTTAGCAAAAACTATTATAGTGGAGTGTTTGGGTCAGAATTGTATGGAAAAATGCAACATTTTTCTGACGAGACTAATATGTTTGTTGGCATATCCATGCACTGCATTGACATTATTATTCTTGGATTTTGATAAAAATTTTACTTATTTGATAAAGGATGAATTATTTCAAAAGGAAGTTTCCATCCTAAATTTTGTAGAAATAAAAAAGATTTTTCCATGCGATTACCTAAGATACCCATCTTAATTCATTTGCTGATCAATTTAACTTATAATTCTGGACCTTTCATGATTTCTACGCATATTGAAGATAAATCCATGGGGAAATAAAATCTTTTTAATGATGTTTAATGAAATATAATGATATGAAAAAAATAATACTCTGGAAAAGTTTTTATACATTCTTTTATTTTTGAGCTGCTGATTTTCAGGAGAAATATTGTGTTCATGACTGGCATTTCCCATGATTCTGTGAGACCAGAAAGGTAGAGAGCATGTTGCTTGCTTGCTTATTCACTACCATACATCTGATTATCACATTTTGGGGACAAAGATTTTCTTTTATCCAGAATAATACTCATTTGACATTATTTTTGAGAGAAAGATGACACCAGCCTACAGACTTACCAAGTCTCCTGCATTTTGTGTTTTTCTCTTTTGAAATTTTCTCTGCTTTTCACTTATGTCTGAATTCATTTTTCAGATGAAAGCCAAAACCTTGACCATTTGAAAATTTATTTTATAAAATTTGATTGCAAATAATGTAAAGATTAGATTTAGGGTTAGGCTAGAGGTAAGCTTAGTATTAAAGTTCATGTTAAAGTTGGTTTATTCTATATATATATACATATATATACATATATATATACATATATATATATATATATATATATATATATATATATATATATATATATATATATATATATGTAGGTATATATATGAAGTCAATTATGGAACAAATGAAAGCAGGAACTTGTCATTATTGTGATGGTAGTTTTGCCTCAGACAAAATGGTTTATGCTGCTCATATGTTTTGAATTTAACACAGAAAAGGTAACAATTGCCAGAAAAACATACTCAGGAATAGATGGAGGCAATTTTAAAAGCTTTATGTATTGTAGTTCACATACTGCAATATCTACTAACATCTTACAATATTACAGGAGCCCATTTCCCCCAGGTTGGGTACCACTGGATTTACTTAATTGTGTGTATGTACATTAATTGAATCTGGGTGATTTCCTCTGTGCTCAGTGATTTATTATTTACTTTATATTAACTTCAGCTGCGTCCCTGGGTAAGTAGACCCTCTCTCCTTGAAACATTGACAAAACACAATCTCCCTACATTCATTTTCTCTTATTTGGTCTTCTATCATACTAAACTAGGTTTAGTAAATATCGGTAGTTTACAAGATGTATGTCTTGGAGGAGTATTTGTTTTACTCACAGACCCATTTGATCTACAGCTCAAATTTTGGGTGTTAGAAAATAATGGTGTCTTAAAAGCTAAAAAATAAGTGAGTTTCAAATATCATTGTGTATTAGAATTTCTTCCCATTAGTTCATTATTCTCAGATAGATCTTCATTAAGACTTTTGTTATACAAATGAACAAAAAAAGTGTGAAGAATCCTACGATGGTATATTTGAACTATCACTTTCACTTACAGAATATAATTTATTAGTATATGTACATAAAAACATACCCTAAGAATGTAAATAACTAGGAAGCATTCAGAGAGCACATATCACTGTTAATGACATTGCCACTGAAAACTTAATGAAAATCTGTTCATATATAGCTATGATGTAGGAGAGGAAACTGTGAAAAAAAATGCTGGATCACCCCCAAATTAAATCTAATTTTCTTTAGTCCACAGTCCAACCTTCTACAAAATATCATTGGAATTCTTTGAGATCTTTTGGAGATATTGTGTGGGTATTTATAAGCATAAATACATGAATATATGTAAACATGTCACTCAATTGAAGAAAATTCCCTGATTTAACCAATTCTCTCTTTGCTCATTGTTTACTCTTCCAGGAATTGTCACTGAAATTGATGAAGATATTGTGTGGACAGACTTATAGCCACGATGCAAAGAAGGTAGGTGTGAAAAATTCCTGGTCCCGACCCAAAATTTTTTAACTGATGGCCTAACCTACCGCATAGTGTCTTTGAAATTCAAGGAGAACTTTCGGAGATACATACCTTGTCCAACTTCTTTGGAGGAGATAAATCTACATAATTACTGCTGCAAAAACATCAGCAGCACTTCCAACAAAGCCCTCATCAGATGTTGACCCCGAGGACAGGCATGGTTTTAAGGTCAAAGCAGTACCTTGCGATATGACCAGGCTTTGTTGGTTTCCCATCACATTGCAGAAGTACAAGCAAATGCAGTCTCTGCCTGATCTTGAAGCCTATCTCCTTTGATGATTATTGGAGGTCAATAAGGTGTGTTGAGGCCAAGATGGCAATAAAACCTTAGCATCTGATGATAACTGAGTATGCATTAGACGTGCAACCAAATTTCCCCTCACTCCCTGACATAAATAAAATATAATCAGTTAAACATGCAAAATATTAAATAACCAACAACTAGATTACCCAGTTGAATAAACCAAAGTGGTAGCATATCCAGATGAATTTAACTCTAATTCATAAGAAAATAACAACCACAAAATAACCAACAAATACATTAACTAACTGATGTATTCAAATGCAAAAATGGACCATAAAAATGAGTAAATCCAATAAATTAACAAATGGCTTGTTCTACCATGGCATCTCTTTCCTAATGTGCATAAGTCAGATTGTCCCCAGTAGCAAAATCCACGCATTCTCTTGTGTTACAAGACTCAGTGTCATGTTCCTTCTCAAAGAAAACATTCTCCAATTTTTACGTATCATAAAGGATTCAACTACCACAAATTTTTATGAGAAAAACAAACACAAAATAACCAACACATTTGCTAATTAAAAAAAATGTCACAACTAAGTGCAGAAATAAATCACACAACTAAGTAAATCAAAGGAATTAATAATTAGTTGGCTCTACCTTATTATGACTTTTCAAAGTAACAAAAAGCATTTTCTCATCGGTAGTTGTATTCACATGCAGATATTCTGCGGAGGAAGATTTCCCCCAAATACCCACCATCCACCACGGCTGGTGGGCAAAGGAAATTTTCTGTGTATTGAAAATCTAAGCCTTTGGCAGAGCAAGCTTAACCTTCAAAAATAAGAAAATGCCATCAATCCTAAAAAGAAGGGTGTATAACCGATGCATCCTCCCAATAGTCACTTATGGAACTGAAACATGGAACCTAACCAAGAGACTGATCTTCAAATTGAGAATCATGCAACGTACACATGAAAGAATCATGCTGGGCCTTACATGGAGAGACCACAAGACAGCACAGTACATCCAGGAAAAGACAAGAGTCAGGGACATCATAGAATCCATCAAAAATCTCCAATGGCAATGGGCAGGCCATGTTGCAAGAATGGTGGTCAACCAATGGTTGAAAGACTGATGATGATGATGATGATGATGATGATGATGATGATTTTGAATAGATTAGAGAAAATGTTTACTGTCATTTTCTTTTCAATGTGAGAGAATTGCACAAATTCATTACATGTGGGTGGGGGGTAGTAGACAGCCGTTGACACCAAAATGCGAGTTTTCCTCAAAATGCATGAGACCTGGTAGATCTGCATGTGTTATCTTTGGGTTGAGGACTGGGTGGTCATGTTGCTTCTGAAAAAGCAAAACCTATTTTTTCCGCATTGAGAAGAATCTAACTGCCACCAATTGATAAGAAAATAACTAACACAGAATAAGTAATGCATAGCGTAACTACCTAACTAACATATTCAAATGCGGAAATAAATCACACAACTGAATAAGTCAAAAGGGATTTGTAAATGAATATCGACAGGTAGGCAGGCAAGCAGACTGAGGGATAAACTCGAGTAAAAACATATGGGTATATTTTGATGTGAATATCAAAGCAGACACGAAAGGTTGAAATTTAGAAAAACACTGAGACTGAATTGTTAATTAAAACCGTCAACAGTCATCCAAACTGTCCTTAAAAGCTTTTACAGTTTTTAAGTAAATCTGACTGGCGATGTCCATTTGTATTATGCCTACATGCCACACCAACAGAGCTCAAGGGCCGAAAATTTCAACATTTACTCCTTATTATGTATATAAAAGATTTATTTTTTGAAAATTACCCTCAGAATAGTTTTTTAGTCGAGAGTTCAATTTGAAATATAAGTTTATGTGCCTAGCAGCGTTTAAGTATTTTTTTTCTCTTTAATACAAGTTTTGTTAGTAATGATCACACAATAGGCAAGATAGGTAACTTATTTAGTGATCACCCAATTTTCTAATTGATTACCCCCAACATGACATGCTGTTAAAAGATGTTGGTCACGTAATAGTTCCTATTGAGTGACTAACCTGAAGTGTTGATATTATACTTATCATAGCTAGAAAATTGTCACTTAAAAGATAAGGTGTAAGAAAAAAATCCAATTCAAAACAATATATTAATTTGAGATTTCCGAGGCCCAGTGTGAATTCCATCTTTCATCAAATTCGATTCAATTCTTTAGTTTATGCTGAAACAATAGATTGAGAAGAAAAAAGAAAAAAAAAACAATATTTGGAATAAGTAAATCTTATATTGTTAACTTTTGATTTCATTTTACAGCATTTTTTTGGCAATTATTCATTCCTCCAATTTTTTTTCTCAAATCTTTTTCATTCGTTATAAGTTAGATGATCCGACTCATTTGAAATCAATTTTCTGGTAATTATTTGATCAATAATCAATAGGTGAACATTGATCGCTGCTCATGCAAATATGTATTGGGAAAAGAAAAATTTGGAAGAGAAAAGTAAATGAAATTATCCATAACAAACCTCTTCTTTTAGAGAACAGTTATAATTCATACATAGGTCAATATCTAGATGTGCTTAGAGTACTTACCACAAAGTAAAGTTTAATGAGATTGTTTCAAAAGTCATTGCTAGTTAGTTCAATCTTTACTGGGTATCACACAATTGTTGATTTGTGCAAAAGTTGGTTTTGCTATTTCAGTTTGTTTCTATCTATCTATTTGTCTGTCTATCTATTATAAAATAGGTAAGCAAATAAATGTTGAATTATATAAAGAAAATATCATTACTCACAAGTTCAGAAAGTATTGGCTCATGATAGAGAGGTCTGGCAAATCTTAGGTAAAGTTCATGTCCAATAAAAGGAGCTGAAAGGATGATGATGATGATAATCACGATGATGATCAATTCTGAACAAGATTTTTTAATACTTGCTTTGATTCATTTGACAATAATTCTGTAAAAAAAAACATTTTCCAGAAATTTAGCATTCAGAAATACAAAACATAAGTAAATGCATGCCTTGTTGTGCTGATTGCAATAAAATTTGGTTATTGTTGCATTAAGTTCTTGTTTTTTACTCTTAGAATGAAACCATATGAGAAAAATTTCTGTTTGTTCAAATACTTATAAGCAGTAATGTACATATATATGTACACAGCGTATCTATTTGGCAATTTTTTCTCTTGAACATATATCATTAAATACAACAGACTAGGGTTGTCTACCTAATCTTCTAGATGACTTTTCCTGTTGGCAAATAAGTTGTGTCAAAATAGGATCGAAAGTGCATGAAAACGCTGAGGTTTGTAAAAGTGTTATATCTTGTACTTTTGACCAACATTCAGTCCTTCGAAGTCTCATACAGAATGCCTGCGACACACACATTTTGATGGAGTCTCACTCTCACATGCATGAAATGAAAATACATGCTGATAACATCATTCAAGCCTCGGAGTATTCAATGCACTTTAGGTTACCAGCTCCTAAATGTATTGATGAATATATCTTTGTTTGAATATATATATATAAATATATATAAAAATGCATTTCCGTATACATATGAAAATATAAATATATATATTTGTGGATGCATGTCCATACACCCACATACACATACATATATATATATATAATAACTATATTCTATGCTCGCATTAATTCCTGACAAATGGCAATCTCTTCCATCTTGATTTCCAATGCACAAAATACAAAGTTCATGCTGAAATTCAATTAAATAAATCTTAAGTAAAAAAAAGTTAAACCCTTCGATTAAACTCTAATTCCTTTTCCTCTCTGTGACCATAAGAAAGTGACTAAAACAATGTTTAGAAGTGTTGGAATACTGGTAAAGTTAAGGGCAGCAGTAAGAACTCCATATACTGAGTTCAAATTTCCCCTAATGGTCGAAGGGGAATAATTTCAACATAAGCTAAGATATCATCATCATCAGTTAGTTAGCATTCGTTGTGGGACCTTTCCCAAGATTTGCCAAACTTCTCTATCATGGGCATCGCGGAGCCAGTACTTTCTAAATTCATCTAGCTCGTCATGCCATCTCATTTTCTTGTGGCCACAGCCTTGCACCTGATCTCTGGGGATCCAAGTTGTGAGGTGTAATGTCCAGCGGTTATCTATCATTCTTGCAATATTACCATCTTATTACCATTTGAGTTTTCTAACAGTTTTTACGACATTCCGGAATCCTGCCTTTTCTTCAGTATACTGTACTGCCTTATGGTCTCTCCCTGTGAGGCCAAGGATGATTTTTTCATGTGCACATTGCATGGTTCTTGGTTTGAGGGTTATTCTCTCGGTTAGATTCCATGTTTCAGCTCCATAAGTGACCATCAGCAGGATACATTGGCTGTATACCCTTCTTTCAAGGACTAGTGACATTTTCTTGTTCTTAAAACTCGAGCGTGTTCAACTAAAAGCTTGCCAACCTTGATTTTCATCATTTCCTTCTTGTACTGCTAAAATTTGGTGTCAGTAGATATGAAATTATTAGATTGAATATTTGTTGGACAAATCCTACCTACTAAGGATATTGCATGGATTACATTATCAACTAGTTTATATAATGTAGACACTCACAAATATATAATTACACATCACTTTATATATGCACTTTGCATGTATACATGAATGCATTCTTATACACATATTTTCACATGATATTGTCATAAGAGCACACTGCCTGCTCCAATCATGGTTAAACAATGTGAAGGATCACTATGTATTGATGCTCAGATTTTAATGTATCATTGATACAATTTCAGCCTCAAATTCTACTTGATAAAAACATAATTGCTTCATCAAATTGCTTAAAACCTCTATGGGAACGATTAATCTTTTCGGTACACAGCTACAGCGGTGGCCAATCGATGGAACACAAGCATATTCAAATAGGTGGCTATTGCTTGACACCAGAAAATTTCCCAGACCTGTTCATATTTAGTCCCATCGATGGACAACCTCACATCCCTGGGTAAGCAGCCTTTCGTGAGGTCAGTTCTGCCATGACTGTTCAGGCCAAAAAGAAGAAGAGAAATGAACTGACCCTTCTATAATTACAGTGTATGGTTTCTCTTCCACTGCCCTGGGAGCTTGACAAAGGCTGTGTTTACACTGTGAACAGATGTCGGTAATCTTTCATGTAATTCCTAATCACACAAATCCAAACACACAGAAAAAAAACACATACATATACACGCTACATTCATTCAAAGTATGTACATATATTTGTGCATGCACAACCACACACATATACACAAGTGTATTTATGTGTGTATGTGTATGTGTGTATGCATGTGTATGAATGATATAAATCTATATAACAGGAAGCCATTTGTTATAATCATGGATCATGTTATCAAATGTTCATTGTTATAAAAATCAGTCTGTCAAAAACTCTTTGTTTAAAATGAATTAGATCTTTTTTGAACAAAAATAGATTCTATATAAATGATTTATAGTTTAAAATTGTTTATAACAAGGAATATGATAACATGACAATGAATATATTGCCAAGAATGTAAAACGATAAAGATGGATTTAATTTTTTCCAATTTTTATATCCTTCGTTTAATGTTATCAGCTGGTTATTGCTATCTAAAAGACCCTGTCCAAAAGTAATTGTAATAAACATCTTCCTCTGTATACATATAATAGACAAATTCTTCCCTGTGTCTGTCTGTAATGAACCTACTCATACAAACAAAAATATTTCCAACAATGAATATTAACTCTTATATTCATGGACCACTTGTAACTGCTTGTATTGACAGTGGAACTCTTCTGTGAATTGAAATAAAAATAAAAAAAACTCTTCTGTTTATTGAATAGTTCCATTATTTTATGCACAATATGTACATATCAATTTCCTTTGTGCACGGGTTAAAAAACACGTGTCTGCACATGAACATACAGCTGAGAAGAAACTATAGAATTGAACAATTCTGAAGACGATGCGGAACAAAGTTCAGTTAATTTTCCAAAATTCAACCTTTTACATGAGCAGTTCAAAATTGAGAAAAACGATGGAAAAGATAATTCTTTTTTTTGGCTTGGATAGGCTCTGTTCTGTGCTGAATATGAATTAATCTTTCATTAACAATACTGTCCAGAAGGTCAGCGAGATAAATTTTTATCATCATCATCATCATCATCATCATCATCATCATCATCATCAGTCTTTTAGCATCCGTCATTGGACATAGACCTTCCCCAGGATTCGCTACAATTCTCTATCATGGGCGTTGTGGAGCCAGTATTTCCTGAATCTGTCCAGTTCATCTCTCCATCTTGTGTTCTATCGGCCTCGGTTTCTTATGTGATCTCTGGGGATCCATGTTGTGAGACATGATGTCCATCGGTTGTCTTCCATCCTAGCAACATGGCCTGCCCATTGCCTTTTGATTTTTTAATAGTTTCTATGATGTCACGGACACCCGTTTTTTTCCTCATATACTGTGCTGTCTTGTCATTTTTCCATGTAAGGTTGAGCATGATTCTCTCATGCGCACATTGCATGGTTCTCAGTTTGCAGGCCTGTCTCTTGGTTAGGTTCCTTGTTTCAGCTCCATAAGTGATTATTGGGAGAATGCATTGGTTGTATACTCTTCTTTTTAGAATTATTTGGATCATCTGGATCATGAAAGTTGAGCTTGCTCTGCCAAAGGCTTGCCATCCCAAAGTGATTCTTTGCTTGATTTCATCTTCTTTTGAGGGTCTCATGGAGATTCGTTGTCCGAAGTAGATGTAGTGGTTTACCTTACCGAGTTTTGCGTCTTCTATCTTGACAGTTATATTCTTATTCTCAACATGATTATTGCTCATGATTTTTGTTTTAGTGAAGTTCATGTGCAGGGCGACTTTTTTGCTTTCTTTGTTTAGATCATCTAGCATTAGTTGGAGGTCGTGTAGGTTCTCTGCAAAAACGACGATGTTGTCTGCAAATCTAAGGTTGCTCAAGTATTCACCGTCTATTTTGATTCCTCTATTTTCCCAGTCCATGTTCCGGAAGATCAATCTCAAGGCAGGTTGTAAAGAGTTTGGGTGAGCTGGTATCACCTTGTCTTACTCCTTTTTGGAGCTGAAAAGGTTTAGAGTCCTTATGCAGCCTAATGAATGAGTTGCTGTGATTTTGGAAGTATGAGGTAAGTCAGTTAGTGCTTACAGAAATGAGAAAATCACATAATTAAAATCCACGCACATTCTTATACAGAAACAATTATTCAAACATGTAAGAAACACTCAGATATATACTGTACAGGTCAGACTATAAGATGCATAATTTATAATGGTATTTGGAGGACAACACCTCATACCAACTCACCCAAGCCCCATCACTATACATATCAACCTTTGACAGACAGACCCCAAACTATAATATCAGTGCATTAGAAGCAGTGTAATGGTTGCATAGATCTTTTTTTTTTTGTTAAATTAAATGTCTGTCTTTTAAAATGGGATGTATGGCAAATACCAATTCATAAATATCAACGTATCTACATACCAGGGGTGCTGTGCAAAGTTTTTAGGTGTCAGAGCTGATAAATTGCTTCTTGTCACGTTCATTTATTTTCGCTTTTTGGGGCGGGGGGGCTAGAGCAGGGCTTCATTATCTCTGTCAGCTAGCCCCACCCTGTTAGATACCAATTTCAATATGTCATTGATTTTAAGAAAAATATAGCTCCCAGAATGAGAAAAAAATCTCTTGATTAGGAAAAAAGCCTGTTGAGCCTGATTCAAGTATTTTTTAGTAACAAATAGACTAATATACAGCAAGAAGCAAATACATAGGTGTTCTAACAGCATTCAGAAACAGCCAGAAACTGTGACCATGTGTTTTGGGGTGATTAATTCTGGTAACACTTTCATAGTTGCCCCCTCCAGTATCATACTATGTAGAGCTATCAGATCACTTCTCAAGAAATAGATGATATCAATCTGTTTCTGAGCTGAAATGATATTACTTACACTAGGCACCCACAACATCAGCTCCACCTTGTTGTGGTAGAATTGCAGCTTGCATAATCAGTAAGAAAGCCACATCCTTCAATGAAAATCAGGTTTTATTGAAAACACAAATGGTCTATTTATCCAATCCCTCATGTGAACAGAATGTGAATTGACTATCAGCAAAAATTCTCAATAATGATTCGGACATTAGAGTGCAGGTTTTTAGATTTCAGAACAAATCTTGAGCCCTCTAGACTTGAATGACCGCATTTGCAATTGGTCGGTGTTCATGGCACAATTAGCCTATTTTTCTGATTCCCCATGAGAACAGAGTGTAACACAAGGTTGGTTTAATGAGGTAGTACTACAAACGTGTGAGCATGTCATCAGCAAAAATTATCTTCAGTCTTCGTGATTATTGTTGCAAGGCTATAACAGATCTAGTCTTCAGGTCTCAGGACCATTCCTGACCCCTTTGGACTCGACTACACACCAGCACCATGCCAAATGATGTTAAATCCCAATTGACCATGGCACATCTGCATCCATCTGATCTTTATTGGTCACATTCGGTTTAATGTGGGGATACCACACTCATGAACGTGTCAGTAGGCCACCAGCGAAAATTGTCTTTAGTCCCCACAACTATTGTTGCAAGGACATAAAAGCACTGATCTTCGGGTCTCAGAACAAATCCTGAGCCCTTTGGACTTGACCACACAGAGCAGCACAACACCTCATGATGTAAATCCTAAACTGGCCATGGTAGCACATTTGCATCCAGTTGATCTTAAATGGTTCTATTTACTTGAATCCTAAGAATAGGAACTTTTCATTTTAAAACCTTGCTCCAGGTCCACTGAGTTGGCATTCCAAACTTGGTTGGGCTGCTCCCATGTTTAGGAGCTTTTTATAGCATGACAGATAAAAACACAAATAGAGTCATCTCACATATATTAAAAATCTTTCTCTCTCTCTCTCTATTTATATATGTATATAAATATCTATATACTTATATACTTATATATATATATATATATATATATATATATATATATATATACATATATACATATATATATATATATGTGTGTGTATATATAATCTCACACAGCACACACCACTGATGATGGGAAGAATCCCGAAACATGTCTGGACAATTTACATATAAGGATTAATAAACCTTACCTCTAAACACCTTACTCCCGAGTCTATCTCACTCTCTACAGTACTCATATATTTATATATATATACATATACATAGACAAATATATATATATCAAAAATGTATATACATATATATATGAATACTTATATATGTACCCAGAGAGAGAGAAATCTAACTGTGTTTTAAGTACATTTCAATTTTAAAGTTTTGAAGATCTATTTCTATTGATATTCAGACCATCCTCATTGTTTTTCATACAACCTTTCAGCCGTTGCACTCTGTGGCCTTTGTCAGGTATCATCTGGTAGATTTGGGAAGTAACGAACCGAACCCTTTATTTATCTGACGGGGGTATATATATATCAATAGAAATCTCATCTCAAAAATTCCGAGATATTTTGAATTTTTGCAACTGAGTCTAGAGTAGAATGAATCGCTGGAAACATACCTCTGCATATATACATGTGTGTGCAAGTGTGTGTTGTACATATTCCTTAACATTTTTTAATAACTCGTATGCATCTTATACTTATAAGTTTGTATCTAGGGATAAAGTTTATTTTACATTTATATTTGTTATCTCTCAGTATCTTCTATTTTATATTGGTTAATACCCGTAGAAAAGATTCATGGATAAATTTGAAATAGTGAATCAATTTGTTGAAGAGTCCATAGTTTCACATGGTAGGCAGGAGGTGTTTTTTTTATAAGATTTTTTCTCCTGAGCGGAAGAACCCACTGTTAGAGACAGAAAAACAAAAAAGTCACTCTGCTCATTATATAAGTATATATTAGCTTAGCATGAATTGGTACCAGACCATCTACACTGGGAAATCCAATGAGGATCGAACCCACTAACAATGACCAGCAGGATTAGTTTACTGATCATTGCTATATGACGGGCATCCACATCCAGCTTCTTTCATATTATTTTTTAACACAGACATTTTACATCAGACCATCGATAGTGTGAGATCAAATGAGAATCAAACCCACTATCAATGGCCAGCAAGATTAGCTTGTTGATCATTGCTTTACAACATCTATCCTGAAGCATTTTTTTTCATGATCAATACTTTGGACCCATCAGAAAAATTCACAGACACATTTGAACATTTGGATTGGGATGCTTTGTTTTGTTATTTCTTGGGGGGGGGGGGGGATACTGAATTCATTTACTGGCAAAAGCGCATGGTTTTAAATGGTTAGTAGGAAGTATTTTCATCAGTAAAATTTCAACACCTCTTCCCCTAGTTGAATAGTCCAGTGTTTTGATCAGTGAACCAAGGAAATCACAGTGTTCATTACTTGAGTAGATTATTTTATGTTCTTATGACTGCAGTATTTGATGACTTATCAGACCCATGGATTCATAACCTACCTCATTTGAGCAGAAAATACTCAGAAAAAATTTTAGTGTATTTACTAGATAGTATTTAATGTTATTGATTTGAGTAATTAGAGTATGACAAAGAAAAAAATTGGACAATTTTGCATTTTTAGAGCTACTTACATCCTCTCTGTGTGTGTGCGTGTGTGTGTGTGTGTGTGCGTGTGCACTTTACTTATGAAAGTTTGGTGATGTACTAGGTGTGAAGTTCTATCTTACCTAGACATAATGAGCAAAGACAATTTTTCTACTTTTGTGCAAGCATAGCTTTATGGATAATTAATTGTGGAGAGGGAAAGGACCCTGCCCATGATCTGGCTATTTCTTAAGACAAGCTGCTGCTTTGGACATCACATAATCTTCTGTGGGATACCAGCAGCTGGCAGAACCTGGGTAACAAGACCGACTCCTACTTTGCGCTTAAAGACACAATTCAGATATTATTCAACCATCACCTTTGGCTTTTCTTAGAATTAGCATCATGGCAAAAAGAAATACGAAATCTGTTCAAGACATTTAGTCACTCCAAGATATGGTCAGTATGTATCATGCAAATGTGTTTATGTTATGCTCCCTCTCTCTCTCTCTCTCTCTCTCTCTCTCTCTCTCTCTCTCTCTCTCTCTCTCTCTCTCTATGTATGTATGTATATATATATATATATGTATGTAGCACTATACAATAAGAAGTGTAGGTATTAAGGTCTCTGTATGCATTTCCTTTGTTTTTATTTATATAAATATACCACACTCTCTGTCTCTTTCTGTCAGTGTCTCTCTCTCTCTCTCTCTATATATATATATATATATATATATCTATATATATATATATATATATATATATATATGTGTGTGTGTGTGTGTGTGTGTGTGTGTGTGTGTGTCTCTGTGTGTGTGTAAGCATGTGTGAGTGCTTGAATAAGTAACTATTGAAACTTGCAGATGGTAGTATATTTGGTAAAATTTGAAAGATAATTAACTTTTTTTATTCTTACATTGGTTTTTATATGTAAAAATTATCTATCTATCTATATAGTGATAACTATTTTAGTGTTATAGTATGTACATGAATATAAAATGAGTGATTTTTTCAATGGTTCATCACAAATAGTACATGGTTTAACTTGAGAGAGATTTTCAGATGGTATCAAGCACTTTTTTTGAATAAATCTGTATTTATTAATGTTGTCTCCCCTATTCAGGGTTCAGCACTTTTTAAGTGAGGTAACTCGATCATTGTTAGCTTATGCAATGCTCTTCCAATATATAGGAAAAGAGCACGGGTGGATATAATCTCCTTCATGTAAGTGCACTTAAATGAGCTATGGATCGAACACTATGGAGCGAAAATTTCAGATAAAAGTTCAGTTAAAATGTTGGAGATGCAGGTTTGTGTATATATATAAATACATGTATGTATGTACACACCGATACCTTGATTTGCATGGTTTTTATTTGATTGCTATACAGTTTAATGTAACTAAGTTTGAGCTTGAAAAAACAGCTCATTAAATTATAATTAGATCTTGGACAGTGCGGAACAGTTCAGAACTTTTGTGAACAAAATACCCGTATTAATCAAGATACACCAACACAAGTCTTATAATATCTATCTGTACATCCACATATATATATATATGTGTATGCATATGCATATGCATATATATATATATATATATATATATATATATATATATATATATCCCTGTATCGATTACTGACTATCTATATCAATATTTATCAAATCTTCAATACTTTTCATCTACCAACAGCCAATTTTATTTTTTTCAACTCTATTTACTCAGTCTTCTTTTTATCAATAAATTTATTTTTTTTCTCATCTACTCTGTTTATGTACCTGGCCAAAACAGTCTATCTAATTTAACATTTGAATTATACTTCTTGCCATGTGTCATTTACCCCCCCCCCAAACATTCTAGCAGGTTCTAACACCAAGATTCCTGATAATCAGATCAATGCCATTCAAAGCAACGCAGTTTCTAAGCACAAAAGAAAAAAATATATACATCACAATTTCACATTTTTGTTTATTTTCTATTTTCAAATTGACATGAAACATGTTTGTCGTAAAAATCTAAATTTTGCTCCGAGAACCAACATCACTAGATACCCGACGTAAATCTTCTTCGCCAAAGAATAACAAAGCCAGGGAATTATGGGGTGGGGAGGAGGAAACAAGGAGAAAGTATCAGATGACAAATATATCCGAAATAAGATGTCAGTATTGTCTTTAATTCTGTTGGGCTGTTTTCATTGATATTTTTCAATTTTTTTTCCCCACATTTCACTTTTTCACCTGGGGACAGGTGGTATGGAACAGAAGAAGGATCTCGTTTTATTCAAGGTAATTTATTGTAATCTATCTTGACAGCTGATTGCAGGTTGAAAGGGGAGCCGAGATGGGATAGTAGGAAAAAAGCAGATCGTTTCAAGTAAAAGCCATATTCACCTTATCTGGATTCTAATTTAGACAAACCTGAGATTTGCATCTTTGAAAATTACAAACTGAAATATGACTAGTCCTTCTTATTGTTCCCCATTGAACTTTTTGTAAACATTGAATACTTTGCAAGTTTCTTTATAAGAGACAGCATATTGTTTTTTCCCTTAACTTCTTGGGCACAGATGTTCCCAACACTGTATTGAAATAGTATCAACCTCTACAAATGTATAAAGCCTATCCAGAAAGTATTTGACAATTTTGAATATCTCAAGCACTGGTTGTGCAGCGTTAATGTAATTTGGCAACCAACCACCATCGGCCTAATTGCACATAAGTAAATTGACATTCTCCCTACGGGGTTACACAGTTATTAAGGAGTTGCAACTGACTGAGCTTGTGTACTGTTTGACCGTGGCATTCACGATGAATGTGCTCCCCCATTCACCAAGTTTTGTTTAAGGGTTTAGGGGTTTGCTTTTTTTTTCTTTAAAACGTTGCATCATCCAGATCTGTTAATACCTCAGCAGTTCAGATTTGGTTCTTTGCAACTTCTGGCTTTTCCCAAAGGGATTTTAAACCAAGAACGAGATTAAGGTAAGAATAACTGGGCAGCTAGTGCATGGCGGGGCAGCAGATGGCAATTGGAGGATATGCTCTCATGAGTGGGTGACGTCCCAAGGGGAGTCATTCATTGCCCTTAGTTGGCTAATTTTTAATTAATTTTGAATGACTAGATACTCTCTGGACAGACTTCATATAGAATCACCATAATCACTTTTATCTTTTACTGAAGTTACTACATGTTTTTAAAACATAAAAATTATTCACCGGTCTCTGTTAACTGTTCATTTTGGGGATATATTCCCTGCTCTATTTGCTGCCAGACTTTCACAACACTACATGAAGGGTTGGACTTTCCTGGTTCGAATTCGGTATCATTCATTTTGTTGACTAGTTACCAACCAAGATTGCATAGCCAAGAGAGAGAGGAGATAGATTCGTGCCTTTCCCAATTGGTGCATGCTGTCTGAGCCATATTTTGATTTTGAACTATTTCAGTAGATGAAGTATTATATATTCATTCTTATTCATTTTTGCAACTATTCACCTTCATCTTCATTGTTGTCACTTTTTATTGCAACTAAAGTCAGGCCAGGTTGTCTTCAGCAGTGAGTAAATGAATTAATAGCGCGGATCAGAAAGATTAAAGGTTTGATTGGGACATAGGCTTGCCACTAAGTTCCAGTAGTTCAGTGGTAGGAACAGTCGCGCAATAAGGTAGCCAGCCTCTGCTATAGAGTGTCATGAGTTTGATTCTCACCTAGAACTTATTCTTTATTCTAATCTGCATTGTTATTTTATTTACTCACTGCTGGAGAGTACCCTGCTTGAGTTTAGTTGTGATAAAAAGCAAAGAAAATTAGGGTGAAGATAAGTTGAAGTAAAAATTAATAATAATGACCCATTTTTCCATGTTGCAAACCATAAGGCCATGAAAGGTATGAAATGCAAAAAATGTTACAATTGTGTTAAGAAAAACAAATATATAAGCAATAATAAAATGATGTTGTTTACGGTAACAAAAATAAGAGGGAAGAAAAACAGGATGGGATGAGAGAGAATATACCAAATGTAACAGAATAATTACCAAAGAGTAAAAGACAGGATGAGTGGAGTCAAAGAAAGGATGATGCCAATACGTAGCTCAAAAACTCCAGACTATGACGGTTTTACTGACTAAACTGTTATAGTACTGGAAGTATTCTCAATCTTTTAAAAAGATATTTTGAAAAATATAAAAATGATACTTGCTGAATATACTAGAGAAAGAGTTGAAACTTTGAAAAGACTTTTTGGAAATTGTTTTATGGGAAATATTCTCCAAAAGAATTTAGTTTTGAAGAAACGCTCATCACTACTGCCATTATCATTATCATGATAGTAATAAGAACAAGCTTTGTTAACAATATAAAATGTCAATTGTTTTAATTACAGTGATGATGATGATGGTGATGATGATGGTGGTGATTATGATGATGGTGGTGGTGATGATGATGATGATGGTGGTGGTGGTGGCAATAATGACTGGTTTGTGTTTTCAATAGAAACCATCTTATAACCAATGTCTTTTGGCTGCATCCCATGTTAGGGATGATCAAGGGAGAATTGAAAAAAAAAAGAGAAATCATAAATCAGTTACTTTTCAGGCATTTTGTTGGGCTATGGTCACTAAAAAAATATGATTTTTTAAAAACAAGTGTAAATACTGCTGAATGCTAACTAAAGGATCAATTTCATAATGACTTCCATTGCAAATTGGACCCCTGTCTAAAACCCTATATTGGATGGAGGGGAAGTTAAAAGAAAAATGAATTTTTTGTAAACAAGATAAGGAGTAAATGTTTATATTTTCAGCCCCCTTGCTCCATGGTGCAACCTTTGTGCATGATTCATACATAGCCGGGCAGCTAGACCAAATTAAAAACTTAGGAAACTTATGTTTACAATTTTGGTGACTGTTTTGGTAGACGGTTCCTCATAATGAAGACGATATTAACACAGGTCTGCTTGGTCACTCAATAAAAACTGTCAGGTGAAGAACATCTTTTGGCAGCATGCCATGTTGGGAGTGGAAAAAAGGGTGATCAATGAATAAGTTATTTCTCTGTTGAGCTCTAAAAAATCTAAATCTAGAAAAAAAAAAACAGCATGAACACCGCTGGACACAAACTAAATGACAAATTTAGTATTGATAGCATGTATGTGTGATACATACATAGTCAGCCAGCCAGACCAGCCTAAAAACTAATTGACAGTTTCCCTGATAATCATGGGGTGCATCATATATTGATTTGATTTTTATGGAACCACAAATACAGGTATCAAAGTTATATATATATATATATATATATATATATATATATATATATATATATATATATATATATATATATATATATATATATATATATATATATATATATATATATATATATATACATATATATATATATATATATATATACATATATATATATATATATATATATATATATATATATATATATATATTATTGTGTCATCTACGGACAGCTGTTTCGATGTATTACATCTCTTCAGTATGGCTATAGACTTTCCACTATCCCATCCAGTACCGCGAGGCAGGATTGACACCGTCACTTCAGTCCTACCTCTAGTCTACGGAACTGGACGGTCAATAAGGCTGAATTTAAGCAATATATTTATTTACGCAGAAATTCCTCATCCACCAGTTTGCAATGTAAAACCTTTCGGGGGGAGGGGATTTTCAAAGAACAAAAAAAAAACGGACTGAATGTAGAAAATTCCAACCCTTTAGCTCCATTGGTGTGGCCTTTGGAGTTGGACTTGCTGACTGGCTATGTTTGTGTGAATGTATCTATATATGTATCATGGAGCTAAAGGGCTGGAATTCTCTACATTTAGTCCTCATTTTGTTCTTTGAAAATCTCCTACCCCGAAAGATTCTACATTACAAACTGCCTCCCCCGTTCAATTTGCAATGTGAGTTTTTGCCAAATCGATCCTTTAGTTTGTGTCCAGCTGCATTCCTCTTTTTTCAATTCAGAACTTCTAATGATCACTACTCAAAAAAAGATGTGAGAAGTAACTTGATCAACCCTTTTTCTAAATCTATAATTGATCATCCCCAATACAGCATGCTGCCAAAAGACATTTGTCATGTGACGTTTTCTATTGAATGACTACCTAGACCTCTTTACTCTCAAGTATCACAACATTTAATTCTGAAATATCGGAAGTTTCAGCAAAAATATTCTGTATTTCATTAAAGTAGTAATTCTAGTCAATTAGGATAGACTATTATTGTAATACAACAGATGTTTTTGTAAGTAATGAATATTTTTCCTGTTTGTAGCTAAAGGTGCTTTACAGCCATTCTCAATGTGTATAGATTTCAACCAAGATTAGAAACGATTCCTATTGTATCGGCTGACTTCCATTTTTATACTGAGAAATTTGGTATTAAAAGCTCCTCTTATGCAAGAGTATATATGGTGATTGACACTGTCAACCAAAACTGTCAACATAGGTTTGTTCAGTTCTTAAGTGGATCTGGCTCGCTATCTGTATATATCTATCCCTGCATCGTGCGTAAAGCCGCATCAATGGAGCTAGAGGCCTTAAAATGTAAATATTTACCTCTTATTATGTCTAGAAAAAAACATTTGTTTTTTTCAAATACCCCACCCTAATGGGATTTTAGTGAGAGTTCAATTTATAATGTAAATTTATGCTAACATGGTCCCTCAGTTTGTGTGATGCTTATTTTCAGAGAAAATCAGACTTTTTGTAGTGATTACAGCCAATCAAAAGTAGACAGAACTTATTTATTGATCACCTCCTTTTCCAATTTTTCATTTGATTGCCCTCAATATTACATGCCAAAAGATTTTGGTCATGTGATGGTTTCTATTGATTGACTAACCAGACCTGTATGGTATTTTATTAAATTTTTACCTTGTTATGCTTATTTTATTCTTCATTAAAAACAAAGAATAGAATCCTGTCTTCTTTTCTTTTTTTTCTTTTTGTCTTTTTTTTCTGCAGATCCTTCACTTTCAATAATTCCAACCGACCTCTTCTCCCCCACTCCCACCCACACTTGTTTTCAGCTTCCCTCCCTATCATCACTTGAGATATACACCCTTCCCCAACCACAACAACCATTACCAAAAGTCTTGATATTTTTTTTCTCTTTCTACTCTTTAATTTCTCTGCTATTAATCAGGCTGGCTAAAAAGCAATTCTTTTCTGGTTCCAACCCTTCCCTACCACATTTTATTCAACCCTCCTGCCCTGAGAAATAACCCCACCTTTTTTTTCTTTTTTTTCCTCCTGGAGGTATGAGCTTGAAGAGAGAGAAAAAGTGAAACATATTTCTACTCTTCTTCGGCTCTGATGCCCAGTGTCCAGTCATCAACACCTACAGAAAAAAAAAACACTTTTTTCTTTTTTCCCCTAGCCCTCTTCCTCTAAACCTATCGACAGTGCAAGTAGTGTTTATGATATTCTGTTGACAATAGACCCAAATTACTAAGGCAACAACAACAACAACAAAAACAACAACAATAAAGGTGTAGCGGCTGAAAAGAAAGCCGAAAACCCTGGCAAATGACACCGTAGATGATTAAACAGCCAAATGAGTAGATGTAGACATTTGCATAGGATCCAAGATGCATTAAACATTTCTGGTTAGCTGTTGGAAAGTTTCCTGATTATTGTCCCTCTTTTTTTTCTTTTTTTTTGCAGGAGGTGGGCGTGATGGCATTGGATGTGCAGTGACTGGAACCATTATTGAGGGTGAGAGAGTCATAGGTGGGTATGGGTGTCATGCTTTAGGATTTGGATTCTATCAGGTTTGGTGTTATAAAAAACATGAACCTTTATAAGATGAAATGTTCATAATGTGATTCCTGGCAAACTAGCTAAGATTTTTTTTTCTTCAATTCTATGAGTCTTTTCCGTCTTTATTTGTTTGTCTTCAACTGTTCTCTGAATGTAATGGTTACTCTGTATGAAGAATGTGTTGGTAATAATTCATAGAAAGATAAGATGAAATTGCGAAAAAATAAAGAAGGATTGTGGAGAGAAAACTAAATGAGAAGAGGAAAGAGGAAAGAAGAAAGAGAGAGAAAAAGAAAGAGAGAAAAAAGAAAGAGGAAAAGAAAGAGAGAAAAAAGAAAGAGGAGAAAGAAAGAGAGAGATGCAAATGGAAACGTAAAAAAGAGTAATTTTAAGAAAATGTGAAAGTTGACACTATTAGATTGAGAACAAAAGAGAAAAGAGGAAAAGGAAAGAACTAAAGAAAGAATGGAATCAAGGGAAGGAGAAGAAGAAAATTTTCAAAAGAAAGAAAAAAGAAAAGGAAAGAAAAAGGATGAATGAAGAGAATTTGGAAGAAGAGAGAAAAAGAAGTAAAGGATTTGGAAAAGGAATGAGTGAGACGGGTAAAGGGGAAGAGTGAAAGGGGGAAGGAAAGAAAGGAACAAGAGGAAGGGGATAAGAGAAAGAAAAGGATAATTTAGGAAAAAGGAAAGGAAAAGAAAGAAAGGTAATGCGAAAGAAAAAAAGAAGAGAGATTTTTTAAAAGAAAAAAGAAGGAAAAAGAAATTGTGAAAGGAAGAAAGAGAAAAAAATGAGAAGAAAAAGGGGAATAAGAAAGGGGAAAAAATGAAAAGAAAAAGGAGAAAAATAGGAAGAACAGAAAACGAAGAGATTGACAAAGAAATTAGCAGAGAAGGAAAAAGAAATAATGGATAAGTAAAGAATAAGCAAAAGAGAAAATAAAGAGTAAGGAAAGAAAGAGTTAAACGAGTCAAGAAACAAAAAAAATGCAGAATGAAAATGAAAAAAATAAACTAAAGCAACAAACTCTAGAGAGGAGAGAAAATCAGATATATTAATAAGGTTAAAACAGAATGACAAAGAGGCAAAGATCAAGTTTCAGGGAACCCCAGGTGCTCAAAGATTATGATAAGTATCAGAATATATATATATATATATATATATATATATATATATATATATATATATATATATATATATATATATCACAATCTATATATATATATATATATATATATATATATATATATATATCACAATCTATTTGCTTTCTCCTCCTTTACCATTGTCCTTCACAACCACCATATTTTCATCCTGTATTTCTGTCCTCTCCATTTTCTTATGGTCTTCTCTTTCCCATAAATCCTTGCCCTCTTTGACACAGCATATTTTTAGCCTCACAATATCTCCTCATTACTTGAATTTTTTTTCATTTTTTTCAAATATTAGAACCCTTCTTTTGTTTAATAACATAAAAATATTCCACTCAATGCAAAAAAATACTTGAAATGAATAAACAAACAAATAAATGAAAACACAAGGGCCTTTCAAACTAACTAATGAATAGGAGGAAACCCTCAAAGCCTAAGAATATTTGATGCTAATTGCTATATGGGAGAACGTTTCTGGTTATCCTAATTTGTTATAGGCACAAATTTCATATTTCAAATTATTATTTTTCCTCAATTTTTTGTCTTCTTGCAAATGTCTTTCATTTCTTTTTTCGACTCTTTTCCTTATTGCTATTTCTTTGATATTGGTTATGTTTCATATCTTCAAACAGGCTGTTTACTTGTCACCCTGTGTTAATACATCATCCATACTGATCAGACGTAAGAACAAAGAGACAAAATCCTTTTTTCAGCCCCACCCAGATTTCTGATCATCTTTTACCACACCCTAAAGATCTCTTTCTAAATCTTATTACCCGCCTACCAACTTACCTTCCTGACTTTTTTGTAGTGACACTTTTCCTCAGGGGAGGGGGGTGGATATTGTTTGTTTGTTTTTGTTTTTTTGCTTTTTGCTTCTCCCCTGGAATTTATAAAGAAAGAACGAATGGTTTTAGAATTGTAAGACATAAGTACATTCTGATTTTTAACATCATCAGTGGCAGCATTCTTTTTCAGTCCAATGCCGGACAAAGGCCTTTCTTAACATCTGTTCATTTCTGCCAAGTCTCACATGCAAATTGTGCGATCTCATCTCGTTATCTTCAGTCTGATATTTTCCTACTGCTTTTAGTATCTGACCATTTGACCAACCTTTTTCAGCATCTGTTATCCTTCCTTTTTTATATGTGTCCTGCCCACCTCAAATTTTGTTCCATCATTTCTATGATACCTTTTACATTGATCTGCTCTTGGATCCATATTGACCTCTTTTTATCTCCTACAGTTTTGATTTCAAGCAATTTTGTAAATTTCCATGTTTCATGCATGTATGTCAGAGCTGGTATTATACATACATTGCTCACTTTGCGTTTTTTAAATTGATATATGACGTATAAAAACCCTCTAAACATCTTTAGGATTAGATCTTTTTCTATCCTTTTCTGGTACTGAGTGATTGACCCCAACAAAAAATATCATTATAAGTTGAGATAATCCTAAAATATTTCTATAAAAAAATTTTGACATTTTGAAAAAAGATGTTGGAATGAAAAAATATATAATTGATCATAATGACTCACCATTTTAAAGTAAGAGGTGTATTTTATTTGAAAGCTTTCAGCAGAAAAAGACCGAAATATGATAAGAATATGGATACAAGACAATAATCAACATAAATGATAAAAAAATGATTGAAGTAATTCAAAGAAATATTCTTACAAGTGAACAATTCAATCTGAATGAAATTCAAAGTTTTGATATGACTTTTCATGATCATTGTGATTATTCCATGAATTATTCGAAGTAATATACTCATTTTTGTTTTGATCACTATTTTAGCATGTTTCCAGGCCTTTGTTATTTTGTGAAATTTTGAGATGAAATATTGTAATTATTCTACATATTGTTATTATCATGTATTTGTAAAAATTGTGTCAATCATATATTTTGAAGGCCTTCTTGTTTGTATTACTTCTTTCCGTCACTACTTTCACTTTCTTCACTCTCTCTCTCTTTCTTTCTGTCTCTCTCTGTCTCTGTCTCTGTCTCTGTCTCTGTCTTTCTCTCTACCTCTCTGCATCTATCAATCTATGTATATATATATATATATATATATATATATATATATATATATATGTATTATTGGAAGGATTAACTGTTAAATCTACGAAGTGTTTGTTTCTATAGGTGAACAGTTATGGAGTATTTTGGTAGTGATAATTTTCCCTCAAATCATTCGTGAGATTGCTTGTTGATTTATTGTGAAAACTGTTTTTTTTCAAAATTTTTTGTCAGAGCAAATATAGCAAAAGATATGCATCAAAATATTGTATAAGATTTTTTCACAAGTTTTTGGATCTTTAATATGTTTGTAGTTTTTTTTTGCATATATATATATATATATATATATATATATATATATATATATATATATATATATCATATATTTTTGCTAATAAGTGGACTGTAAGTATAATATAAGTTTGAATGGTGCATAAAATTTCAGAAAATCAACTGATTTGAATATAATCCAAATCTGTTATTTTGCCATAATGTCATCATCAGAGATGTCCCACTCATATGGATACACATACATATGGCACTTGGTCAGCTCTCATCAAAACATGTATTTGATTGATCTTCAACATATTAATAACTGTTTTCAGGTTGTACCTGAGAAAATCATTTAAAGGGGTTGTTTGATATACAATATGCTCATTATACTAATTAGATAGCATTTCATTCAAAACCATTGTAAGAAATTGGGTTAAAACAATGGGAATTATCATTTGATGATATGCTTTTTGTTTATCAACACTGTATTCATATTGATGCAAGTATAAGTATTGGCCATTTTATACTGATCTGAAGTCAAACTGCATTGAGCCCTTTTTGAAAAATATCTTTCAAGAATATACAATGTATATGTATAAATGTATATGTACAGAAAGAGCGAGAGATTCACAATCATATCCAATAGTTCAGCATCTCCCACATTCTTTTAGAGTGTTTTGCAATTTTTCTTCTTACTACATACTTGGAATTTCTTTCATTTCATTGAGTTTACTGCGTGTGCTATATTAAACAACATTCTCTATAGAATATAATCAGTAGTAACATACCTTTCACTCTTATGTCAAAATGGGTATGCTTATCCAGAGTTTGGCACCCATTTTATCTATTCTTATATTGCAAAAAGAAAGACATTATCTGATAGAATAATTTGGAACAAACACAGTTTAATGGTCATTTTAGTCAGATAATTATCAATATTAATGGAACAAATTGTATAAATGAGAACCTAGAATGATATTTGATGGGTGTGACCACCTCTGTTGGCAGGAACTGTTCAAAACTGACAACAACAAATTTTACCAACTTTTAAAAGTCAGCCAAAGAAATATAGTGCCAATCTTCTATAATGCCTTGACAAAGTTCTGGGATAGTTTGAAGAAATGGTTGGTGGCAATTGAATGCTTGTTTGATCATATCCCATACATGTTCAATAACATGAGGAGACTCTGCTGGCGGCTCTATAACTTGACCCTATGAAGCTGCAGAGCCTTATAAGTAACTCTGGCTTTGTCTATTGAAGTGTTGTTTACTACAAGAAAGGGATTATCACCTGTGTTTGCATTCATGTGATAAAATATGGTTTAAGACAATCTCATTCTGATAACATGGTCCATCTAGTTTCCCTTCGACAATGAACCAGTCCATTTTTTAGTCATTACTGAATGCTGATCTGCACTGTAATGGAGCCATCACCTTCGTTGAGTAGAAGTGAGACAAATTCTAATCATGAAGCTTAATTCAAACTTCTCAAAATCTTTATGCAACTGTCACTTCATAACAAATTGAACTTGGACTTGTTCGTCCATAAAGATTTTTCTCCAGGTATGGATGCTCCATGATTGGTACTCTAATGTCCTGGCCAATCATTCTGTACAAACTAATAACAAAGTATACAGAAAACAAGGAAAAAACCAGTGAAGGAAATTGCATAAATCATATTACCAGATATTGGAAAAAAAGTGATGCAAAAAAAACTTTTGAAAAAGATTTTCAATGTTTAAAGCTGTGAAGCTTTCTAGACTATATATATATATATATATATATATATATATATATATATATATATATATATATATATATATAGTCTACAAAACTTTCTAGACTATACATATATATATATATATATATATATATAGTCTAGAAAGCTTTACTGCTTTAAACATATATATATATATATATATATATATATATAGTCAAGAAAGCTTTACAGCTTTAAACACTAAACATTGAAATACTTTCACTTACATTAAAATATCTGTCAATGCAATTTGTATTATTGTCTTCAGTATTTTTTTCCCTGTTTCACATATACGTTGCTTTTATGGTACAATGTATAAATAGTCTCTTGTTGGGATCATCAGTTGTTTACCATGTAACTGTTTTAGGGATTTTAAAAACAAAACAGTTATATCAATATGGCACTCAGCAGTGTTTATCAAACACCACCTCTTGTCATATACTCGATGTTATACATGAAGTTTGTTATCTTATGTAAGATATTATGTGTATTGTATATTGATATCATTTTAAACTACACATCATTTATTTTTTTGAAACATGGCTTGCTCATGTAGGTTACCCAAAAAACACATTTAACGATGAGGGATCAGTTAGTATATCAACAGACATGACTCGCTGTTTGTGTCATTTCTATCGAATGTTCACCGATGTGAATATTAAATCTGTTGTGTCAGTTTTCATTTCAGACTGCATGCAAACCAACTTATGATATTATCTTTAAGAATTCTAATTACACAGAAAAGACTTCTCTGAATTGCTTCTCTACCAGCATATTTATATATATATATATATATATACATATATATATATACATATATTTTGCTTGCTTTTTTTCATGCTTGCACATTCTTCTTCTATTCTTTTTCTAAACATTCAGACTGCTTGCTTCCATATTTTCAGAACTTGTAGCAATAATAAACTATCAGTCTCACCATCCATATTTATGTTTGTGTTTGTGCGTATGCACTTGTGCGCATAGGTGTATATATGTGTGTATTTGAGTGAATGTGTGTTAACCATACCCATTTCTACAACATTTTTTATGGCTGGTTGAAACTGAATGAGATGCAGTGGTTTCTTTTGCTTCTTTAGTTAAATATGCAATACCACATTTGACAGTTGAAAGAGGAATTCCTTATTTCAATGATTTTCAATGCAGGGTCATTTCACCTTTGGATTGATAAATTAAACAATCCTTTCCCTTTCAAAATTTGTTCATTTCTGTGTCCCTGGAGTATGAGACATTGTTAAAAGATATGGTCATATCTCATATGTACTTGCATACATTTAGTAAACTGAGTGATTGTTGATGGATAAATCCAAGTAAAATAAAGGTGTCTATTGACTTATGATGTCTCTTGAAGTGTGTACAAATAGATGAGTGTTTTTATCTTGCCCCTTCTTTTCTTTTCTCCTCTCTTTTTCCTTCCTTTTTCTTTACTTCTTCTCTCTCTTTCTCTTTATCTCTTCTTCTTTCCTCTTTCTCTTTCATGCTCTCTCTCATTCTTTTATTCTCTCTGCTTCCATGTTTTCATCCGCTCACTTCTCTCAACTTTCAACCCAGTCTTTAATCACTGACAGTCTATCAATTCCGCTCTTTTCAGTTTTTCAAGTTCACCATTTTCTATCTACCCCGATCCTCTGTCTGTCGTTTCTCTCCTGCTTTTCCTCTCTAATCTACCTACTTATCTATTTACCTATCTATCCCCCTCCCTCACCCATCCACATCGTAGTTATCTCCCTTCCTGACACTCTTCTTTTTCATCTTAACCTCACCATTGTTTTCTCTCGCCTTTCCTTCCCTCGTCAGTCTGTGCATGTTCCTGCATACATGGAAATCTTTCAAGACAATCATGTAATCAGAAATACAGGAAAACCAAAGACGATTGGTGCCACACTGATTGGTATGAAACGTGAGTGGAAGCGGATTTTCTCAGATAATCCCCATGGAATGGTCCATTCTCACAGTCTTGCCAATTTCTTCTTTTGACCCCTTGTCTCTCACTTGCCCCCTTATATTTTTCCCATTCTGGTGATTACGCAGGCCGGCCACTATGTAGCTTGTCCTAGATGCCACTGATCCCCTACTTAGGCCAATACTGACCACTGGTCAGTGATAATGTGTGTACTTGCATTTTATTCAGGAGATATTTCTGGTTGGCGTTGATCTCAGAAAGGTTATCCCTGAAATGGCGGGTGAATATGAAGGATAATTCCCTACCCTACACTTCTCCCGCTGATGTAACGAACTTCCTTGTCAGTCTGAAATCAAAGCGTGTGTCTGTTGTGTTGTGTTTAGGGGGGGGGGTATGTGTACATATGTGCATGTATTTGTTTGTTGGTTATGTGTGTGAGTATGTTTATCATATGAATTGTATGTCTGGTGTGTTTGTATGTGTGATTTATGTGTGTGTTTATTATATGTATTGTATGTGTACGTGTTGTGTACGTGTGTTTGTGTAATCTTTGTTTTGTCTACAGTCTTTAGAAACTGTTAATCAAAACTGTCACGGAAACTGTCAGAATAGGTTTCTTCAGTTTTCAAGTTGGCTGGCTATTCATTTATGTATATGTCACATATACAGGCTGTCCCAATAGAGCTAAAAGGCTGAAAATTCCAACATCTACTCTTTGATATGTCTACAAAAAACGTATTCTTTTTTTTTTTCAAATTACCCTTCTTAGAAGGTTTTTAATGGATGGATTCAATTTGCAATGTTAGTTTATGCTACATTGGTCCTTATTTTGTGTTATATTGTCTTTTTTCAATCCAGACATTTTTTTTGAGAGACCACTGCCTAACAGAAGGCAAGAGGAGTACTTTATCCATTGATCATTTATTTTCCCAATATTTTTGATTGATCATCCCAAACATGACATGCTGCCAAAGTACGTTGTTCATGTGACAGTTTCTATTGTGTGACTTACCAGACCTGTTCATTTTATTTTCTGGCATGAAAAATTGCAGAATGGGGAAATGCTGAACCATCAATGATCAACAAAGCTATTTGTATAGAGATATATTTAGAGAATTTCCTACACTGGCAATGGTTGGTCAGTCACATTGACATGATCTTAAGATATGTGTACAGTCGTAGCATGTTACTATAAAAATATAACTAAAACTGTCTGCTATGAAATATTATCAATAAAAGATTCTTGAATCCTTTAGAAGCATTTCATGAAAATTAATTGTGATATCAGTATAAAGCGAAAGTATGGTTGCCTCACATATTGCAAAACCTATCAGGAGAATTTTAGTATTCTAAGAGGATATTTTTGTGGCAAAAATATTCAACTTTTAATTAAAAATCAAATCTTTACATTCTGAATTGAGTCTCTGGTTAAATTGAGTGGCCCTGAGGTTAAATGCCTTTACATACAATTATCTTTAATGCTGTCTGTCTCATATCTAAACCAAAAATTAACGACTTTGAAAACCAATTGGTAAGTGGATTAATCATGAAAAAGTATGAATTAAACACGCATACACATGCACACACACATATATATCTATACACATAAATTCTTTCGGGAAAGTATACATCCTTTTTCAATATCTCGAGAACCAGTTGTGCAACTTTGATGTAACTTGGCAACCAATCAAGGGGGACCTTACTTCAGACACTCTCCTGTGGAGTTACTCAGTTGGCTGTGAGATGCCATTGCATGACCTTCACATTCACAATGCTTTTTTAGCAAAGTATTGCATCAACCAGATCCTATAAAGTCCCAACACTTTACAAGTGAACACAGATCCAACATTAGGCTGTGGAATTTCCATATCAAAATTCAGCTAATGACTATATTAGGAAACAGACTGATCAATCTACCCCCATAAAGCTGATATATTAATAATTTAAAAAAGTGGATATTTTTGCATTAAACATAGAATTTTAGAATACTTGAATTTGGTTTCTCAATTTGTCTCAACCCGACTATCCTTTCTCTACAACATTTTGCGTATATCAGTGTGTGTCTGGAAAGTATAGTCCTTTTCAATATATTGAGAATCAGTTGCACAGCCTTGATGCAGTAGGCAACCAATCAAGAGTGACATTACTGGGAATGCATAAGGTAAATTAGACATCAGTGAGATGCCTTTGAGTGGGCTTGTGTACTGTGCGACTGCCACACTCACAATGCCCTAGCATGCAGAGTTTTTTGGTTGAAGATCATATTACTCGGGTCTTTCAACCCCTGTACAGACTAGATGTGGCCCTGGGGCAACTTTTGGCTTGTATCAAAGAGATTTCAGACCCTAGATGAGATCAAGGAGATTGCAACAAGTTAGCTGTTGACAATCCCTGATGACTTTTGCTGTTTGTTTTGAAAAGTGGAGGGGATGCTGGGCTAAGTGTGTGAGTTTAGGAAACTCAATGGGCTGGTCTTGGTGCGAGAATGGCAGACAACCAATGGACATCATGACTTATAACATGGATACCCAGAGATCAAGTGCAGAATATGAGATGGTGAGACAAACAGGACAGGCTTAGAAAATATTGGCTCCACGTCTCCCACGATAGAGGGTTGTGATGAATCCTGGTAAAGGTCTATCTCTCATGACTGACAATAAAAGACTGATGATGATGATGATGATGATGATGATGATGATGATGATGATGATGATGATGATGATGATGATGATGATGATGAAGAAGAAGAAGAAGAAGAAGAAGAAGAAGAAGAAGAAGAAGAAGAAGAAGAAGAAGAAGACATCTTTGCCCTAGGATGGCTCCTTTTTTTTTATATCTAATGGCTGGATACTTCATTTTCCAGACAGACCTCATCCTTCTGATTAATTAATTCTTGAAAGAGATACAAAATACTATTAATTATTCCATTATGTAATCAAAACAATCTGTGAATATTGATTAGCATGCTATGAATGGATGAAACTCAGCATTGTAACACTGAAGAATTTGATTATTCAACCACTGAATTTTGCAATTTTTGACCTGAAATTTGTTTCCCTATCTCTATGTTGAGCTTTGAAAAAGAAAAAGAAATGGATTGTCAGTGGTCAGGAATTAATACTGGTGTTACTGGCCGGATAGAGTTATCGTACAAATAATGTAAATCTTCTTCTTGGGATGTCTTCGTGGGTTAGTCCTGGTTACATTTTGGGGGGCAGGACCTTGAAATTTTGCACAAATACTCTACAAGGCACAGTTTTTTTGTTTTTGAAAAAAAATTGCTTTTATGGGGGTCTCTTGTGCTGGTATTTGCTTTAGATAATTTTAGATAGAAGATCTTAATTTTTTGATAATTTTTTTAGATAATTTGTTCTAGCACATGTGGAAACTATGATGATTCACATATGCCATGTCCATTGCTTTGTTTGTTAATCCCTAAAACAATTACATGGTAAACAACTCATGATCCAAAAATGAAAAATTCACACATGGTACCATAATATCTATTTCTGTATCTTGGAAAGTGTCAGAAACAAAAAAAAAAAGTCACTTAACCTGTTGAGAAGTGAGCAACTAGTGAGATTTACATTCAATTGGACAGTCAATATCATAGATATATATCAGTCATTTTTTAATGACCTGTTAATCTTTAACTAAAAAAGGTCACAAAAAAAAAGGGTATAAATCTTTTTGTATTTCAAGGTCATAATCATCATCAGCCTTTTAGTGGCTGTCATTGGACATGAACTTTCCCCAGGATTAGCAAGTCCTCTCTATCATGGGTGTTGCTGAGCCAATACTTTCTGATCTTGTCAAGTATGTCACTCTATCTTACATTTTGCAGTTTTGCATATGGTTTCTTCGGATTCATGTTGTGAGTTGTGATGTTCAACAGTTGACTGCCATTCTTGCAGCATGACCAACCCATTGCCGTTTCAGTTTTCTTATCGATTTTATGATATTCCCGACTCCTGTTTTTTCTGTAATATATTGCGCTGTTTTGTGATCTCTCCATTTGAGGTTTGAGCATGATTCTTTCGTGTACATGTTGTATGGTTGAGGGTCAATGTTTTGATTAGGTTCCATGCTTCAGCTCCATAGGTGACTATCAGGAGGATATATTCGTTGTAGACCCTTCTTTTCAAAACTAATAGGATTTTCTTGTTCTTAAAGGCTGACTTTGCTTTATTGAAAGTTTGCCATCCTAATTACTCACAGGCACATATACACACAAGTTTACATAACTTCAGTTTCTTTTATATAATTCTGAGTTTATACATAGAAGTGCAGATCATTGCCTGACATGCTCATTAGCAGAATTTTGATCAGAATATTTCCCTGTGCAATCATTTCAATGTTCAATCTATGTGATCACTATTCTCCATTGAATTAAGTGCACTAACAAGGAAGGAGATTATGATGAAGAATAAATATTTGCTGTGTAAAATGAATGCTTTTTTCATCATTAGGCAACAGATTGTTTTTAACCACATACAAGAACATACACGCACATTGATACTATAACACGTATATGCCTACGTAAACATGTGTCCAAACTGCTATTAACATTTATATACAATGTATGTATGAAAGTTGTCTGAATGTCTGTATGGAAGGTGGGAAAGTATAAACACAAAAGTAAGAACAATAATAGACATAAAAAGCTTACATCAGCTGAGCGTTGAACTTTAGCGATTTTGCAGTTGGTTGTGGCAGGTGTGTGACAAGAAAAAGTTGTAGAGAAGTAGAGCGGGAAAATAACCAAATACGTTGGAGATGAGAGATAATCATAAAAGAAGATTATAGCTCAATTCAGACAAAAGAAAAACTCAGAAGATTAAGGCTTAGGCAATTTCCTCTTTTTAATTGCAGTAATAACAGAGTGCATCTACATTAATGCTACAAGTAACTGCGAAAAGATCAGACATTGTTTTGGAGTTTGAGTCTTTTCTTTTTTTTGTTTCCAATCATCACTGCAAGTTTGTTTTTGTTTTTTGTTTTTTTCAAACTAGTATGTTAATCTTCTCTGCATTCTGAGTATTTCAGAAAGTAAGTTCTTTGATCATCCTTAGTGGTCATAATGGTAAAGTTTTTTTCTTTTGCTCAAGTAGCTCGGATTTTACAAGGGTTCGAATACACTGACAGACAGAATGAATTGGTCATGGATGACACAGAAGATTCCCCAGTTGGGAATCTGGGGCTCTCTCTCCAAACTGAATGCCAGATTTCTATTCGTGTTCAACCTTTAAATTCGTGTTCAACCTTTAAATTCCACTAACATCTTAAAGAGAGCTATTTGATTTTGATTTATGTAAATCTGTTAGAAAGTATTCAGGGATACTTTCTCTTGTCTATTGTCTATAGTTTTAAATAGGTTCATTAACATTCAAGGAGTTTATTAAATTATTGAACTCAGTCTTGTTACTTTTATTGTTTCCACAATATCCTGCTCATCAGGTGAAGTATCCATATGTAAAGAAGGGGACTTTTATTGCTGCTGCCAAGTAAAGAACTGTAGCAGACAGAATTTTTTTTTTGATGACATGTTTATACTCTGGCCCAACCATATCAATCTAAAAGACCTATTGAACCATAAAAACTCAATCAGACCATCTATCCAGTTCACGATGAATAAACTCCTTTTTTTGAATGTCCAAATGACCCACTCTGAAGATGGATAGAGCACCACTGTGTACAAAAGAATAACACATATGGGGTTGTATCAGAATTTTAATTTGAACAAGGCAATCGACCAAGGATATAAGGTGTGAGTTCAAATTCTGTCTGATGCAACTTCTTGAATCATGCAGTTTACTTGAGGATTTTAAAATGAAAATAAACGGAGTGTTGTTATCAAAAGCTGCAATAAGGTGAATGATAAACTAGTAAAAAAAATTAATGATAAAAATAGAAAATTAAAACCTAAAGCATACAAAATACTTGAATTCATTTTTTTTTTTGTAAAAAATGGCAGAAACAAAAAACTCAATAGAGCTTACAAGCAAGACGGAAACATTTTATTTGGATGTACTGCATCAATAAAACATCACTTAAGTTCATTTGTTTGAGGGTAATTAGTGAGAACCACTCATTCAGATTGTATAATGAATAATACAAAATACTCAACAGGGAAGTATTCTACTGAAATATATGGTCTCACTTTCCTCTAAAGAATGAGTACCAAATTAATTCTGATTATACTGAACAAATGAGAGGAACAAATTTAATAAAATGAAATCCAAATTTAAATTTGCCTGCTGAAATCAGAATTGGCCCATAACAGAGCCAAAATGCATGAAACAATTCACTTGGCTATTTTCTATATTAAATCATTAAAAAAATCTTAGCCGTTACAGTGCAGTGTTCTTGTTTGGAAACCTTGCAGGAGTAAAAAAAATGCTTTAAAGGAATGAAAGTTGCTTCAATTATTATAAGTGAAAACTTAGTTTTTTTCAGGACTTTCATTTGCACCAAATATTAAATTTGTAAATAGTCATTGGAAATGACTAATAGAAAAAAAATCTTTATAATTTAGAAAGCATTTAAAAAAAAAAGGGTCTTAAAAGAAAAAAAAAAAAATTTTTTTGAAATATCACTTGAGAAAAATGGAGTTCATGTATATTTATTTGACAGACATGCTACAACTAATTTTATTTTATTGCAAAATCAATGATTAGTTTCTGACAGTCAACATGTTCTGAAAAATCCACGAAACATTTTCTGGATAAGATTTTACAGTCATCTTTAATAAATTTTAATATCAATTTTGTAATCAAATGACTTTCCATTTCAATACAAATAATGTTGCAAAGGTCCCAAGGTTCATATATAAAGTGGAACAAGATGAATACGCCACAAAGGATTTTAAGTATCATGAATTAAAATGGATGACAGCAATTGTTGCTTTGAATTGGCCATACCCAAAAGTTGAAAGAGCTGAAATGGAGGAAAACTAAGAACAAAAGCCAATAACGAAAGTGTAATATTCTCTATTAACACTATGTCTTTTTTTCCTTAAATAATAGGAAGGAGTGTACTACAAAAAGTAGATACAAATTTCATTTTAAATTAAATAGTAGAAATAGGCATGTGAAGAGGGTATTTTATTTTTTTGGTTTTGAATCATTAAAGTCTTACAACAAGCAAAAACTAGAAAAATCAAGAAATAAAGGAAAAGGGAAATACAATTTAAATTCAAAAGTTAACTTTGAACTTCTTATATGTAATAATTTTTAAAAAAGCTGAATTAAATTTAACATTACAGGAAAAATAAAGTACAAAAAATTTCCTTTCTTCAAGAAGAAAGATAAACATAGGTTGAAAAATGTTTCGTGACCGATTCTCTTTGAAAATTCTATGAAGCCAGGGCACTGTGGGTGTGGTATGGCACTCTGTGGAATCTATGGTATTGGCTCATTTGGGTTGCTAGAATGAAGCTGGGGGATGTCAGGCTCTGCTGCCTCTTACTGAAGACAATACCAGTATTCTTGCAAATAAATGCAGCCCTTTTCAAATTACATTTCTTGGTGCTGTTTCAAAGACAATGGTAAGGACAAAGCCAATGCAGCTAACTGGGCTGGCAAGGAACTCTTGTGAATGACATTTGGATTTAAATTTCAGAATCTGAAAGAAAAAAGAATGAAAGCCAAATGCTTAACTGGAAAAGCAAAATTCACTGAGCAAAGGGAACAAGGTGTAAAAAATAATTTTCCTGCTCAAAATTGTTACAACTGTTGCTTATAAATAATTTAATGATTCATTTTAAGAGCAGAGATCTACTTTCCTATACAGCTTGGAATATGTCAACTCAGAATAACCATTTATCCACCAATTTTTTAAATCTTTCCATAGACTGTTGCAGTGCTAATTCCAAAGATATATATTTGAGTATTATTATAGGCATCATAGTATTTGGAGTAGCCTACAATAAATGTCATCTATCATAATTCATCAACTGTTTGTCTGTATGTGACGGTCCACTGCAAAAACCACAAAACATAAACCCGTGAAATTTTCCGCGTGAACCAATGTGACCCTGGTTGAAGTTCCTAACAAATAAGTTTGGGGGAATGACCTCACTAAATAAGCTTTTTCTGGGGAGGGGGGTTTGCAATGTAATTTTTTGCTATTCTGATCCCTTACTTTAGAAACATTTCTTATATAATATGACATCTTTAGTTGATGTTACTGCTATTGAAATAAAAGGGGTGGAGAAAAACAAAATAAATTATTCAGAGTTTGTTTATTTTCTGTTTTCTTGTCTTATTCTTTCTTTTTCCACAGGTTTGTAGATATTCTAATTTCATAATTATTGATGATGAAGAATATATCAAATAATATAGAATACAGAATTTTTCTACAATGGATTCTCTCATATATGTTGCAATGAAATTTGTATGATATTAATAGAGAGATTTTCATTCTACTCCAACTCACTTTTGATGAAAATATATTTCCTTTTATATTAAAAAAAAAAGCAAGAAACAAACGAGTGTTAAAATTATTTAAAAAATGTTTTTCTTATGTTGCAAATACACTGTAAATTGAAAGAAAGGTGTTGTTTTCCATTATATGAACATTTTAAATCAATCATCCACTTCAGAGCCAATATGCTCACCCCTCCTATAAAAGTTACTTTTTCTCTAAAACAAAATTTTTGGAGAAAAGAAAAGTTAAATTCAGTCAACCTTGTTCATGCTGCATAAGAAAAACACTTTTAAAAAATGTTATACGTATGTTCACTCAAATCTCATGAATCTTATACAATGTGCTTGTTCATTTAACATTTTCTGAAAAAATACTCTAACATCACAAATACCACTGTTTAAGAACAAATCAAAATGATCTAATTTCCATCCATTATACAAACCGGCAGGTATTTGATGTGGCTTTTCAAGAATGAACCATATACACACAATAAATCAACTGATTGAAAAGTTATTAGAATATAACAAACCACTCCATTTGGTCTTTGTAGATTATGAAAAAGCATTTAAATCAGTAGAACATACTATAGTCTTCACTTAAATGTAAAAACAAAGTGTTAACAAGAATTACACACTAATCATTTAGAACTTATTCAAAAATGATACTGCAATCATTAAACTATAAAAAAGATACAAATAAAGATAGGAAAAAAAGTGACTCAATGGAATACAATATCACCAAAACTATTGACAGCAAGTCTTGAAAGCATATTTGAATTTTGCCAATATTGTTTGCAAAGCATCAGGAGAATCACCAAACATACTGATTGATCTAAATTGGCAAAGTAAAAATTTAGGGTTAAAGATGAACAGAATAAAGACAAAGGTAATGCTTAATGATCAAGTCCTCAATGAGACCATAAGAATGGAGGGCAAGGCTCTCAAAGAGTGAGTACGTAGGTCACATAATAAAGCAAGAGAAAGATCATTTAGCCCGTAAAAAGACATATTGAAGGGTGCCTTGCCAATGTGCTGGAAGTGTAAAGTATGGAGAATGCATGATACCAACTATTACTTATGAATGCAAAACATGGGAATTAACAAAAGGAACTGAGAACCAACTTAGAATTGCACAGAGAGTCATTGAATGAGCCATGCTAGGATGACTCTAAGAGATAGAAATGATGGATCCGAGGAAAGATGAGTGGGAGTATTTTTTTAAAAATTAAACAGCAAAAATGACAATGGGCTAGATACTTAGCAAGAACAAATGACAAAAGATAGAGCAAAATGATAATCAATTCAGTTCCTATGGGACAGTGACCTAATCTATTTTATTGATTCTTTTTTCACGGCAATTTACTATGCTCGTTAGAACTGGTAGTTGATCAGGTGCAATATAATTTTGAATTGAATACTTATGTGTAACCGTTATTAGTAATTTGTAGTTAGGTTCAAGGGAGATAATTCATAGAAACTATAGGTTGCTTTTGTTTTATAGCTGGCCCAAACATAGTGTTATAAAAATATATTCATTGTTTTTAAATTTCTCTAGAACCACTGATCCAAATAACTTGAGTGTAATACTTTGTGTGCTGCCTAATATATCTGCTTTGTACAAAGACCAGTAATTGTGGTACATTCATAGACAGATTTCTTCAACTGTGGAGAGATTTTTGCAATTAGTTTCTTGCTTGTCTTTCCTAATGTCTTGGTCTATCTGCATCAGTGGTAATAAAAACGTGTTTACATAGAGAATCCTATGTTTCATCACATTGTCTATTAAATTCACCGTATATATATATGCATATACATACTTATACATATATAAATTTATTTATTTATACAAGTCCATGACCAATCTACTTGCTGATGTTTATCATAAATGTACAACAGCAGGTTCAGGTGATGTTTACTACTGATACTATGTGTGACCAATATGGCTCATGAGTGTATATATATATATATATATATATATATATATATATATGTATATATATATATATATATATATATATTGCATAAATGTTTTGGTTATAGTATACAAGAATGTCAAGTATGGGGTCATTTTATAATACACCTGATATATTTTTCTTTGCTTTGTGGTACCTTACTTCTTTCTATTTTAATTCTATCTCTGTAGATATTGAACGAGCCCAGTTAAGATAAAGTGTATAGACTTGCTGAATATCTGAATTTCCCAACACTAATACAAATGAAACACCCATGTTAGTAAAATACACCTTCTTATAAAAAGAATTGTGGTAACCAAAGCAAAAATCTTGTGTAGAATCTTAATTTGCACCAAAGATTCAAAGCTGCCTTTATACGAAAAATCCTAAGGTAGAAATTAGACAAATTAAATACAAAAGGATGGAGAAACAGAGCATATAAGAGAGAGACAGACAAACGAACAGAGATGTGAAGTTATACACTGTTCTTTAGTCTCTAAGATTACAACATAGATTTCCTTGGGTTCTAGCCCTGGGTTAATAAGGCTATCTTTATTCATAAATAAACTGGGAAGAATTCCAAAGATGTTGCTGTGTTAAATCCCATGTGATGGGAATATTTTCTGATTCTCTGCAGATGAATCTAAGATCTCTGTTGCATTACTCACAGAAAATACATGTCCAAAATATGACACAGCCCACTGATATTAATAAGAATTTTTCCAGAATATTATCCTTTATTTAGTTTTGATTTGGGGCAATTCTGATCAGTTTCTTTTTCAACCGTTATCAGTGTATTTGATTTGTTTAATGTTTTATACTTTTTTTTCAGATTTTACTAGCACAGGAATGTATTGGGCATTTGTTTTTGCTTGTTAGTACTTGTTTTTTTTTTATTAAGGGACTTTTGAAGGAATATAAAAGGTTTTGCGAGGACTGCTCGCTGAGCATCTTGATAAGTACCATATTTTCTGAGATGAATGGCTTTCAAGGGTTTGAATGGGACTACCGCTCCCTGAAACTCATCCAAGCCCCATAGCTGTCCATTTAGAGTTAGTAGATAGCCCCCTTGTCATAATACCAGTGCATTATATCCATTGTAATATTTTGCCTTGTTTTTATCTTTTTATGTGTGTTTGTTGGTATATACAGTATATTCTAGATCTTTGTTAGGACAATTCTCTTCTGATCATGAAATCTAAAAAAAACAGGAAAACGATGAAGTATGTAAACAAATGTTGATTTGATGAACGAATTCAAACAAAAGAGTCCCGAGTCCGACCAAATACCTTATACTATTCATCTTCAGCTGCCTTCAATTTAAATGTCACCTTCAATCAGTAATCATGCAGATTGTAAAAGGAAGTTGTTTGCCCATCATGTTTCATTTGTGAGCACTTGTCCAGATTTGTCAACTTTACACACAAGGGTTAGCATCAATGCGAATGCCCAACTGGGCTTCTTTGTTTGGCAATAATGTACCATCGTTGTATGAATAGAGGGTTCTACTCTTACAATGTAGAAACAGAACAGAAAGCAAGATTAAGCGATTCAGTAAAAGTACCGGGAAGAGAAAAAAAAAGTTCAAAATCACCGACGATTTAAAAAAACAAGCAAAAACACTAAAATAAATGCAAGATGACTGAAATCAGCAAAATGAAAAATGAAAAAATAACAGCCACAAAGAAAAGTATTAAAATATTTCAAGTGTCAACAAAGAAAAAAGATAGCTTAATTCTTACAATTTTCAATAAATTTAAAGAGTTTGGTTATAATCATGCCCGATAATAAAAGTAATTCATTACAAAATTTCAGATGTAATCATAAATATATATATATATATATATATATATATATATATATATATATATATATATATATATATATATATATATATATATAAAACTATGAAATGTTTTTAAACCCATTGAAAATCTTGAAAATGATACTTGAACATGAAATGAATAATGCATTGCATGTGTTTATGTGTATATTTACACACACTCACACATGCACACATGCACACACATTCATCTCTTCTGTATGGATATATATTCAAGCATGACCATACCTTTCAAGTGAAAAAAGGTCCCAATCAGTTCTAGCCTTTGATTATATAAACAAAACTCTAGATAAAAGATAAACTTATTTCTTTTTTAAAAATCTAACATCAATTTTATTAACTGATATTTAAAACAATACCACAAACTCATACATGACATAATCTTTATCATTATGAATCTTCTAGTGATATTTACGACTTGAAAGTTGAAAAAATATCATAAAACATGATTACTTTCAAAGTATCATGAGAGATCAACTGATTAACTGAGATAATAATTTGAATTTTTTCCTATGAACATGAGAAAATAAAAAGTCAGAATTAAGATCAGAGCAAAATTTGACAAATCCAAGATGAATCATAATATAGAGTTTAGGACATTCCATCATGAAGCAACAGTTTGCAAACTGGTCTTGTAAGCCATTACAACTGAAGTAAGTCTTGTTGACTCTTGTAAAGGAGATTACAAGACTTTGAAAATTACATACTCATTATATATCATTACATACTGTTTGCATAGAATAAATCATTACATATTTTATATTGTTATGGTTAATTGAGTATTGAAAATATACTATATGTAAATTCTAATCTTGTTATTTTTGTTTCTTTTTATCATAACCCTTCTCAAACCGGATAAAGATATTAAGATGAATGTAAATAGCAACATCAAAAGGAGAAAAAATTGTCAATAATCATTGTTTTATGAAATTAATGTTTTTTTGTTGATTGACTCTTGTTTTTTTTACTTGCATCTACTTTTAAATGATCTTTTAAAACATATTGCAAAAATTGAATATCTCCTTTGAAAGTTTAATCTTGGTTATTATTGAGATAAAAGGCTAAAATTTGTTGTAAGAAAAAGAAAAAAATATTCTTGTGTATTCGCAGAGGATTTCTGAGCAGGTTTAGGCTTTTTCCACGTTTTTGACAAGAGAATTTCAATTGCACAATAATCAACAGATTTTTTAAAATTTGAAATTTTTACCATATGATTCACTGTATTCATTTATTTATTTGTGTATTTACTTTTTGGGAATGGTGAAATGTTTGTTTATTGTTTACAGTACAAGATATATGGGTTTAATTTGAAGAGTTTTTTGTGGAATTTTTCCAACGACTTGAATATGAAGGAACCTCTGACTCAAAAAGGAATATTGCACAGAGCAAAACAAGAAATCATCTGGAAGTACCAGATGAGTAGAAGACAGTTCATGTGGTAGGGGTTCCCATCCTAGATTCATGATCATCTGTCACATGAAGATAGATGTCACACAACAGCAAAATTGCTGGTTGAGTAACCGTCTGAGAAAAAAAGGCTTCACTTTTCTAATGTATTATTCAAATTAAATAATTGCAAGCTGTATTTCTGTGTTGAAGAAGACCAGAGATACAAGTGTCCAAATGCTGACCAATGTTTCTTTCCATAAATTGATATGGAACACAGTTTCTTGGCTTAAGAATTTTTGTTAAGGTTTGTAGATGATTTAATAAAACATCTCTATGGAATACAGCAGTAAGTGTGGAAGGAGTACCAATCCTAGACTCATGACAATTTGCTGCATTACATTTGTAACATGAAGACAGATGAGAAATATAAAATGATTCATCTTCCGAAAAGATTCCTCTAATATTCCATCACATTTCTTGAATAGCAAAAGATGAGAATGGAAATTTTTGTATAAACCTGATACACATGTATAATGTGTGTGAGTGTATTTATATTAGTATACATGAATGCATATGTATATGTGTGTGTGTGTGTGTGTGTGTGTGTGTGTGTGTGCGTGTGTTAAGAAGCATAGAGAAAATTACATTCAATGAAGGTCCTAGTACAGAAAAAACAAAAATAATATTACAAAAACCAAGAAGCCTGGTTAAGAAAAAGACAGCTATAAAAATACAAAAGTGAGTTACTAGAAAAGAATAATACTGCTCTTACCATTATCTGCAAAATGTACTCCAAGACAAAAACAGAAGTTGAAAAATTCAAAAAAACTACAACATCGAGTCTATTGCTGAAGATAATATCAAACTGTTGAACCCCTTCATTCATGCAAACGTACTGTCTCTGCCATTTATGTCTCCACATCAGTGAATAATGAAGTGGCTGAATTTATCTTGATTGGAATTGAAGGCTGACCAGTAGACATCAACTTATTTGAATATTGGTACCAGAACTTTGTCTTTGATAAGAATGGTGTAAAGGAATAGGTGCTTTGTCTCTGGTGAAATCTTCTCTTACAAGTTATTGAAACTGACCCTTATCACCTATTAATGTAGAAAATGGGGTAACACGATATGTGGGGTTTTGAATTGGTAATGATAACACTTGAATGAGTTAGTGTGATTGGAAATATACATTTCGGTCGTGGCAAATTGGTGCAAATGTACATATAAATATATACATACACATATATATATATATATATATATATATATATATATATACATACACATATATATATATATATATATATATATATATATATATATATATATATATATATTTATATATTTATATATATATATATATATATATTTATATATATATATATATATATTTATATATATACATATATATATATATATATATACAAACATTCACAGGGGCAATAACACACGCACGCACTCACACACACATGCAGATACACACACATATCTAAGTGAGCCCATGTGTGTGCGCATGTTTGTATCTACATATGACAATGCAATTTCCCTTACTATCACTCTGCATATATATTGATATCAAAGCAAGTTGATAAATAAGAGGAATCTGCTTATTGTGATCATTAAAATAAGTGGCCAACTTGGTATGCACATAATTTTTTGATGAATGCAAATGAGTATCTATTTATGTAACATCAAAAAAAATTAGTAAATCTTTTATTAATGATCTTGTGTTGATACATAAAAATGATACACCTAACATATATGTATATGTATACAAATACAAATATATATCAATATACTTATGTAAAAATTCAGATGTTCACACACACAAATGAATACATACAAACAAATATATATGTATATATATATGTATGTATGTATGTATGTATGTATGTATGTATGTATGTATGAATGTATGTATATGTAATTAGATTTGATAATTTATGTCTTGCAGAATGTGATAAATTTTGAGACAATTCATTTGGAAACATTTCATTCAGCACCAGATTTAACCAAGTAGGAAATTGGACAGTCAACCATGTAAATGAATAAAAGAGACTTAAGCCCATGTCCACCAGGAAGCAGTCTAGATGTAACTCTGTCCTACCAACTGAGCTGACAACACTTTTGGCGAGCAAGACTTCAAAATAAATTTTCTCTGCAATTACCACATTCTGTTGGACATGGACTGTACTATCTGATGATACATACATACTGTTGGCGAAATGGGAACACATATATATATATATATATGTAAATGTTTATGCCTACGACTGCAGAGTATAGAAATGAGTGGTTCAAATGCACTATCCTTCCTACTTGCGGTAAGCTTTTTCTAGCTCAGTTGGTAGAGCAGAGTCGCACTAATATCATTAGAGAAGGAGGAAAGATTCCAAGCAAGGTACTGCTAATGCTGGATAATTAGACAGATAAAGAGACTGACGAGTACATACAAATTCAAACTTTAAGCTGGAACTTTATATGCAAAGCATGGAATATATAAATCAAAAGCATTTTTGAAGTCTGATAAAATCTCGTGGTGACGAATCCTAAAAAGTCAATGTCACAATTTTTTTTTTTTAAATATAGTTTTTATAGCAAGTTTCACTGCATCTTGTAGGCACTTCTTTTCAACAACATTCTGAAGTGAATTTAGTGAAGTTTGCTGTTGAGGACTGCGGATCAGTCAATTGTCCTCTTTCGCTGTCTTTATATTTATACTGTATACATTTGCATGCTAACTGTGATGCTACTGAGCATTTTTTACCGGTACTCTTCTTAAAAAAAGATTACCACAAATGTTCCTTAAAAAACATAGAAAACAAACAAAAGATTTCCACAAAAATATTTGTGCGAATTCATTCTCCTCAATATAACAAATTCAAGCATCTGTAATTCAGTAAACCTAATTGAATAACAAACATAATAAAACCATGTATCAATGCATATTATCTCAACATTTCACATCCAATACTTGTCAGGGGCCTGACTGTGAAGTGTTAAGCTTTTCTCTTAAATAACAAGGAAGATTTAAATAAAGACAGACAGCTAGTTTTCCTTGCTTCCATCCGTATTTTTTTTTCTAATTCTTTTTATTTTCTTTTGTAGGTGATCCTTTTTCTTTTCTTGTAAAGTAGTTTTAAGTAACAGAGACATCTCTTTTTTTTATTTTATGTGAGATTTCTTTTTCATTTGTGTATTTAAGATGTGAAAGAAGATGGAAGGCTTTTGTTATGTGGTTGAATAAGCTGACATGACCCTTGAATAATGAATAAAGAAATAAAATGTCTCTTTTTAGCCTCTCTTTCTTTCTCTCTGTCTATATTCTAATTTTGAAGGTTCTCTCTTTCCCACTCTCTCTTTCTCTTTCTCTCTCTCACTATCTTTCTCTTTATACACACTCATACACTCACAGGTTTGTCAATCAGTCTATATACTAATGATTAAAAAAATTTGCTTCACACAACATAACATTTTTCAACATAATCTCTTCCCTTATCAATGCTCTTAACCCAATTCTTCTCGATAAATTGCATAGATCAAACATTATCCAGTGTAAGTTTCAGATTGAAATTCAGAAAATTACTGTTTCAGGATAAAGACATTTATCCATTCATGGTATTTTGATTTAATTGTGAATCTATCTTAAGAATCCAACCCTTATGCTGACACAAACTTTCTGACATATCCATCTACATACAAATCTGTAATGACTGAATGAGTTTTGCCGAACAAGCTATATTCAAGTCTGATATCAATTACCTTTCTTGATTAAACAATAATTTATTCTTGACTCCTGGACTGATCTTAAGAATTGACAACTATGTATACTTGAACCATGTGTCTATATCATGGGCTTTGCTTCCATTGACCGCTGACATCAGTGGCTACATTGACTATTGCCATCAATGAGAAATACACAACTCTCTTGGCTATGAAGCAAGTTTTTGTCCAATGAACATTTAGAATTAAAATCCTTTTGGTTTATTCCTCAAGTTAGGAATATCTTTCAAAAATCATGTTTTTCTAAGCAGAAATTTAAAATTTCAAGTCTTGGAAAGGAATTCCTCTTGTGACATTTCTGCCAAATTAATGGTCTGTTATTTTCAGTAATAAGTCCACTGGGAGATCAAGAGATGCACAAAAAGCATTTGGGAATGAATTTCCATCAGGAAGGCCCACGATAATCTGACAGTGTTTTCTTGTTCAGTTATTTTTTATGGTTTCAAACTTTGTCTTTTAATTTTCTAATTCTTGAAAACATTAAAGAAAACAAAAGAAAAATTAATTCTAATTAATCCTTCAGATAATTTCTAATCATTATTTGAAGATCTGCAGAATGACTTTTTTTTTAAAGTGTTCAGTTATCATACAAGTTTAAGATGTTTCCTTGTTAAGAGATCAAAAAAGTCTAATAAATTAAAGAGCTGGATGCTAAGATGGAATGATCAATGACAATTTTCTCAGAAAATATGCATGTCACAAAAATAATTAATTGGCTGATATAATTAGGAGTAGATAAGATCAAACTATCTGGTCAACATCAGTTGTGCATCAAACCATGTGTATGTCTACATATATATATATATATATATATATATATATATATATATATATATGTATATATATGATCAAAGGTGCTTATATCTGGTGAGTGTGGAAGCAAATGGCTGGGGCAGATTGGGCCACTTGGCAACTGGGCCAAATCCCAGTGGGTCAGTCAATCTGTAGGCAAGTGCCACCTGATGCCTAATCTGAAGGCCAATGGTTCTCAAACTGTATACTGTGGTATGACAGCAGGCTGCAACTATCCCCCAAGTGTGCTGCGTAAATTTGTTCAAATATGGAAACATGTATTTTGTGTTTTGAATGTGTCATGTACCTGTATCTTGTACGTACCATTTTTACCTCTGTGTTGCCAATCAAGGGGTTTTATCATTTGGTTGATCTCAATATTTTTAGTATCAGATGAAATGGAAAAACGGTTCGCGAGTTTGTATATTATCATCATCATCACTCCCATAACATCCGTTGTTGGACATAAACCTTCCCAAGGATTTGCCACACTTTTCTATCGTGGGTATTGCAGACCCAGTACTGTCTGAAGTTGTCTAGATCATCTCTCCATCAAATACTTGGTTGTGCATGTAATCTCTATGGATCCGTGCCATGAGTCATAATGTCCATCGGTTGTCTGCCATTCTGATGACATGGCCATCCCATTGCCATTTGAGTTTTTTAACTATATTGTTTTGGACTCCTGTTTCATTCCAGATGTATTGTACAGTCTTGTGGTCTCACCATGTGAGATTGAGCATAATTCTTTCAGGTGCACATTGCATGGTTCTCAGTTTGAGGGTCTGTCTCTTGGTTAGGTTCCATCTTTCATCTCCATAGATGACTATTTGAAGGATGCATTGGTTGCATACCCATTTTTTTAGGATTGGATCTTCTTGTTTTTGGAGGTTGAGCTCGCTCTGCCAAAGGTTTGCCATCCTTGAGTGATTCTTTGCTTGATTTCTTCTTCTTTTGAGGGTCACATGGAGATTTATTGTCCTAGGTAGATGTAGTGGTCTACTTTCTCCAGTTCTGTGTCCTCAATTCTGATCTTTGTGTTCTCATTTCCAACGTGATTGTTGCACATGATCTTTGTCTTGTTTGAAGTTCATGTGTAGGCCGACTTTCTTGCTCTCTTCATTTAGTTCATCTATCATTATTTGGAGGTCGTGTAGGTTCTCTGCGAAAAGGGCTATGTCGTCTGCAAATCTGAGGTTGATCAGGCCAGTATGTTAATATAAATGTTTCATCCATTGATTATTGTGAAAAATAAGTCTAGAATATTCCTATGTGTTGTCATGCAATAGAGTTTGAGAACCGCTATTATAAACTGATTGGCCTGTCTAGTTTCGATACCACTTTGCAACTGACATGGCCAAATTCAACATTGATGGACAAAGTGCCTAAAGTTTCTTGACGGCCCTTACATTTTTGTACTCGGGCAATTATTTTCAAATAAAAAAAATTAAAATTAAATGTATAGAAAATTATGATGTCCAATTCAACATGAAATCAATGATCTATCTTTATGCAACATCATAAAATCTCAATGAAGTTTAGTTGAGACATTTACCCACAAACAATAAAAAAGTATTCGAATATTTTAGAGACATACCATATTTGAGAGGCCCTAAATTTTTGAACCCTGTACAGCTGCATAGTTTGCATTGTTTTCAGTATGGCTTGGGCTACTGAGCAACTACTGTATTCTTCATTAGTGGTAAGTGACTGTCTGTAATACGTAATTTTATGTTAGAGGTTATCAACTGCATAATCCAATAATTATTGTTTAGCCCCCAAGGCCCTATAGATGAGTTTCAGCAAAGAGAAATAATTAGGGTGAAAGTTAAAAAGTTTATTGTTGGTTCATTTCATAAGCAGAATGATTGAAGAAAATTGCGATAAAAAATCATTTGTTTTCAGAATTCAGAACTGGAGTTTTTTTTGCCTTTGAAAAGCTTTTCTTACTGTGTAAACAAATAGATGTAATAATTTGCATGAGAAAATTTTTGTTGAAACAGCCAGAGATTATTAAATCATACCAAAAATCTGTTGATTATCAGATTTGAATTAAATATTTGGTGCTTATTTGTTCATGAAAAGGGTATTTTGTAAGAAAAATTGTGGATATGATTTTTGAGTCAACCAACCCATCTTTATCTAATTCTATGAAATCTGTATAAAATATGTGGTGACTATAGATATTTATAACTTTTCTTTATCAAAAAGTATCTTTAGAATTTAAATCAATTCAATTATATTCAAAACTTCAGTCAATATTAGAAATATGCCATGGATCGGAAAATAAAAAAACTGCAATAAAACAGAAATATCGTTTTGTTTAGGAAGGTTTAGGTTGCTTTTATTTTAATCAAAAATGCAATACACATCAGGCATATGAAAAAAAACATTTGCTCAAGATTAGTTTTTAAATGTTTTTCAACAAAAAGTCAATTAATGGATAAGTTTTTTGAATATTTTAAAATATATCGATCACTGTACCTCTGAAAGGTTGTTATTCAATAAAACTGTGTTTTAATAATCAAGAAATGTAATGTCCATCTAAATCTAAACTTTTTGATGATATATAATTTAGTTTATTCATTTTTCAAAATTAGATACAAATGCAATGCTTTTAAAATGTATGGAGGACCACAACACAGAAAGTGGGTTATCTCCCTTGTTAATCTTTTAAAGAGAACATCTAAATCCTTTTTTTCTAGATAATTGTGGTGATAGCTCATATGGACTTAGAAAACATAACTCTTCCAGTTTATGTCATTTTTTATTGTCCATATAATCTGTCACAGAGAATGCTGATAAAATTTGTTCCTGAAAGAAATGTTAGCCAATACATCTTTGAACACTTGACATGACAGACATCTGCTGTGAACAAATTCATTTTTCTGTATATCAAATGAACAAATATTTCCAAAGTTCCTATGAATACCATCTTAGATTTTAATGCAATTTCAATGATACCTTCTCTAGTAACAAAATAGCCCAGAAAATTTCAGCTTGGTTGAAAGAAGTGCTCAGATGTTGAAAATTTCTCAAATCTGCAGACACAAGCATAATGTTGTAGAATTGACAGTTCCTAACTTTGGTATTGAAGAAGATATCTTGAAATTTGATACCACTGTAGTTTTTCATTAAAAAAATTCATTTCTGGCTTCATTCTATCCTGAGAGGCTTTTGAGTTAGGGGTTCTTCACTACGGAGAAAAAGTGATGAGGTCAGCTAAATTTTGGACTTGTCACTGAAACTGAACTTTGCATTTTGAAATAAAAATTGGATTCCAAATTTATTTGGTGTTTCCAGGAAGCCATTTTCAAGAAATTATAACTCAGAACTTTGTCCACCTTGAGAGCCCTCTCTGGGAAGTTAGAAAGTACTGTCATTGAACTATAAAATGTCCTCATTTAGATCTTCTTCACTCTTCTAGATCCTGAAATATAAGATCTCAAATATGGTGTAGGTTAAAAACCAACAAACCTAAGAATATGTATTGATACCCATTTAGTATGTCCTCAAAATTTCACAATTACAGCACCCCTGAATCCGTGTTACATAGGCTCACTGTGTCAGAATCATAGCCTACATCAGTAGTTCTCAGCCTTTTCATTACCAAGGAACCCTTTCAAATAAACTAATTTTCCTATGGACCCCGGGCTTCTGAAAGGTCTGCCAACTCCATAAGCTCATGGAAGGTGTTCTAGAATCCCAATCAACGAATGGAAGTCGGCTGAATTTACCTGGAACCAGTTTTGTGTCAACCTTGTATAACAGGGTATTGGATTATCATGCTGGAACAAACAATCACCACCAAAAACATTGCAAGAGTAAAGAGGTACAAGGGGTGTGCAACAAGATCTGTGTAAGTCACACTGGTAAAGACAGACTCTACTTTCACTAGTGATCCCTGCAAACTCCAACTGAGTACACTCCACATCATTACAGAGTCACCAGCAGCTTTCACAACATCGTGCTGACAGTCCACGGCCCCCTTGTTATAATACCAGTGCATTGGAGGCAGTTTGATATTTTCATGTTTTTATTCTTTTAAATTGATTGTCCACCTTATATACTTCTGCGTACAGTAATCCAAGGATTTTGTTTTTTATCTTTGTCATTTAGATCCAAGTAATTATTTCCAAACTAAGGACAAGATCTTTTGGCAGACACCAATCCTTTTTACTGTTATTTTTCTGAAGAAAGACATTTTATTTTCCGCAGGCAACCTAACTTCAACAGCACCAGCACCCATCAAGAAAATTTGCAACTCTCTAATGATCATCCAGAGAACTTCTTTAATTGGTTGTTCTCAACATCTCAAACCCTCAAAAACAAGTTAGGAGTTCATTTCATACCAAACAATTTTTTAAATCTAATTTTAACCCAAGTACTTTTCTTATGCCTGTTCTATTTTTTCTTTTTTTTTATTTGTCTATATGAAAATCCTGCATTCATATTGTATTTCTGCCTTTTTTCAGGTGTGTTGTTGACACTATTTTTACTTTACTTTTTATTAATTTATTCCACAATGAAGTTACGTGTGCGCTGCAATATTTTTTTACCTATTCTGTTACCTGTTGAATTCCAGTGCATTTTAATTGTTTGATCGAGTGGACTGAGGCAGAACAAGATTTTTCATTCCTGTGGCACTTCTGTTTTTTTTATTTCGGTTTTGGAGTTTATCTTGATAACTTGCCAGTCCTTAATCAGAAGAAAACACCATGAATACACAATGAAGGGAAAAAATAATATGATTAAATCCAAAAGAACCTGGATTGCTATTTACAGAATATAATTTTACATATGTGTGTGTGTTGCGTTTGTGTACGTTTGTATGTTGTGTGTGTGTGTGTGTGTGTGTGTGTGTGTGTGTATGCGTGAATACATTCACAAAATATTGCTACGTATTTTCTCAAATGCATTGGAGCAATAACAATGAAGTCATAGATATTAACAGATGCAAATACATTGTCACTGCATATTTACACATTGATATATATATATGCATACTTGAATGCAAAAAGGTTTAAATCTCTCTCCTTCTTTTTCTCTCTCCCTCTATTTATATATCTATTTCTATACAGATAAAATGCCAATTATTATAAATGTATATATATATGTGTGTGTGTGTGTATATATATATGTGTGTGTGTATATATATGTGTGTTCATGTGTGCATGCGTGCATGTGTGTGAGTGTATCTCTACCTAAACTAGTATCCGGGCATTTCTGTAATTTTCACTATTACACTCCAAACAACTTTCACTCTCCAAGCTCGGACCAAACCCTCATGGAGACATTGATGTATACCCAATTCCTAAAACCCAACCTTACCATAAACTTAGTATAAAAGTTGCCGTTAAAAACTGTCTAAACCCCACTTCAAATAAGAAAAAAAAAATTAATCTCATTTATGACCAACTTCATGCTATTTTATTGGAATTAAAACTAAAATTCAAACTTTGAAGAAGATATTTGAATTACTGCAGTGAGTTTTTAAATTTTGATTAAAGTGTCTGTCATCATTTCTGCAATTTGTAATGTTTTTAGTGCCTACTTAGTTGAAATTAGCAACATATAGATAATCACCAAAAAAGGCTGGCTGTGTGTAAAGTGGGCAGAGCAAGCTTTTTTTTTTCATGTATGAAAAAGCAAATGCTCTTGATTTTGTGTGGGGGCATGAAAGCACTTTGTGAGGGACTTAAAAACTGTGCTGAGCAAAATTATGGGACCATTTCTAAATCCTAAGCAAATGTTCAATATATCTTTGTGCTAAGGGGTATATTCTCCAAATCCCTTTCCATTACCATATGGTGTCATAACTCATATTTGTGAATGGTCATGTCCAGAAAGTATAGATTAGTGTGCAGTGGCAGTTTTAGGGATTTCTGAAAATTTTAATTGTTAAAGTCCAACAGGTGCAATCAGCCACATTAAAAATCAAGCCAAATAGATATGGTCCAGAAGCTGCTGACTACAATTTCTGGCCAAGACATACCAAATTTTGAATGTAGTTGTTCAATAGAAGTGGTATTTTTCAGATTTTTGAAAAATTTTGATTTTAAGGGCCAAAATATGCACAAGCATTTCTCTGTACTTCGGGATGAAAAATTGGTCTAGAGATATTTCGGCTTAAAATTTTGTTATTTAAGGGAGTAAATGTTAAAAGTTTAAAGATGGACTTGTGCGATCTTTCCAAGTCTCACACATTCTGCATGAGACGCACACATCTTGACACATTCTCCCAATCACAAGCACGGAAGGGAAATCTGCACACATTCTATAAAAAATGTTTGATATGATTAGATTTATTCAATTGGTTGAGATTTTTGATAGAAAAATCTCATCTTAGATGAGAGACATGAACTTCCAGTGACAGCATCAAGGGTGAAATAGGAATATATTGTAATATATTCTTGAATACATTTTACTTCGAACTGTCACATTGGACTACAACAAATTGCATTTGTAGAAAAAATAACTTATGAAATGAGAAAACTTCTGAGAGGAGTAGTTGGTTTTACACCTGTATACATTCAGTATATTTTCATGGAACTTTAGAAATCACATTTTTTTTCTTTTAATCACATGCATAAGTTCTGTAGCATGTGTCCGATAGACTTGTAGACTACACTTAATTTCAGAAGCTGATGTGCCCTGAAACGCATTTTTTAGTCCCCCCAAGGATGGGGGGGGGCACACAATTATCACTCATTCTCAACATTAAATCTTGACATGTATAAACATTTATCAAATGAAACACTAGTTTTTGGGTCTGAAGATCATCAAAAAGTGTGAGCAAACCGAAATCTATACAGGAACCAAACCTGCACCGAGAGAGTAGCCCCTTTAACATAGTGTTTCTCATACCATTGAACTAAAAAGATGCCAATAATGCAAAGAGCAATGCTACGTTGAAGCAGCTACCCTATTGGTTGCAGGTTCGATTCCTGCAGCAGCCCCATTTCCTCTAATTGTTTATTCTATTTACATGGTTCACACTGAGTGATACATTAACCATGCAACAACAGAAGATCATTTCAAATAAGAGTTTCTATATAATATAATGCAATTTATTATCATTCCGTCAGATCATATGTATCCATTTCCTAATAGATACATGTGTATATATATATATTGTGAAGCAGCAAATACTGAGAGCATACACAGAAAATAAGCATTGTATATTCATCATGTGAGATGTATAAGATATGATATTGATAATAAGAAATGGATAAAGACTTTTCACATCAGTAGAAACTGGTGGCCCTGAGTCATGAGACAGCAGGTCTTTTCAATACTCCAACACTTGCACTATTTTATTGATACTAATGTTCCTCATGATGATGATGATGATGATGTGACATCATAGAATCCATTAGGAAAACTCAAATGACAGCGGGCTGGCCATGTTGCAAGAATAGCATAGATCTGATGGACATCACAATCCACAACATGAATCATGACCCAGAGATCAAAGGAGATACCAAGGCTGACAGAATAGGAGATGGCACATAATGGTTACACGGCATCCCTAATAAAGAGATGTGGTGAATCCTGGGGAAGGTTTATGTCCAATGACAGATGATAAAAGACTGAAGATGAAGATGATGATAAGTTATAGTAGATCACCTATACTTGTTTGGAATGGTCTTTTTTTAATTTCTTTCCTTCTTTTCCCCTCTTTCTCCCTTTAAGTGTTTTGCTTTATTTTCTTCTCACAATTCCATTTTCCTCCTATTCTCACTAAATGTTTCAGGTTTTAACAATGCTCTCTTTCTTCATTTCCAAAATCATCAAAAATCCATTGCTGGCCACATTACTACTAAATAATTTAGTCTTAAATATTTTCAAAAAAAATTTTTTTGATTCCTTCCTTCGATTTTGTTTATCTTTCCTGATTTTTTTGTCTATCTTTACATCTTCATTCATTTAGCATTCATTCATCTATCTATTTTTCACCTTCATTCACATTAGCAACTTGAATTATACAATAATCCAAGATACATTAATGGTTTTGACAATTAGCAAGAAACCAGCAAACACACATACACTCATTTTCTGTTTCTGATGGCTGTATATAATTATGTTAAGAAATTTTACCATATTTTCTGAGAAATGCAAAGTCCTGAGGCAAGAATCACAGGATTGCACACAAAAAAGATTTATTGGCAAACTGACAAACTCTGTTTTTAATTTTTGCTTAAAACTCAATTCTTAGCTTGAACATGAGAAAAGATGAGTCAAAGTGGTAAAAAGGTGCCCTGCTTTTTTTTCCTCATCTGAAAAAGATTTTGGTTGCAATGTTGGTAAACAAGCTAATGTTGTGAGTAAAATACCTGAATTTGTCAGTCTTCAATATTTATGATGCAAGCTTATCAATATTTCATGATTGTATACCTCTCACTTCAGAAATATGCATCCACACAGTGACCACACCCAAAGATTAGATTGGTTTTTCTTCATTATCCATTGCATATTTTCATTGTATTATTCAATATAAAACTGAATAAATATAATCCTTTCTTTTTTTATGATTTTCATTTTCCGTTCTTAACTCCAATTTGAAAAAAAAATTTTGTAATCATAATTATTTGTTAATGTTATTCACAAAGCTTGCTTATTATGACAAAAAGATTAAATGGTGCAAGGAAAATTGTGTTGCAGAAATGAGTTTAGAAAAAGAAAAAAATCATGCTGTCTCAAGATATGTCGCTCAACTTCTACAATCTACATTATTCAACATGAACTTCACCTTTAACCTCATGATCCTCATCAGAGATTTTCTGTATAGTTCATCATTAACATAAATAACAATAAAAACATAACACGCCAAAAATTCAGCATTGTTTGCTATAAATTTTCCTCTGTATATAAGAATTATGCTTGTTACTGTTTGACCCACATAAGAGCTGTTGTGACCCTAAACCTCATGAATATCCATATACTCTAAAAAATGCATAACTCACATGCCAATATCAACAGAGAAATTTTAATGCCCTTCAGAAATTAGTGCAGAAATACAATGTCATAAAGGAAACCTTATCTGCAAACATATATTTCCAAATACAAGAATTCAGCAACATCAGTACTGATACAGAAGCCTAAAGTATATTCAGAAGAATTGTTCTTGGACAATTGAGTCAAAACAGATCAGAAAAATGAAGCAGGCTTCTTTACAACTGAATGCGTAAGGAAAGATATGTGATTATACAATGGGAAGGCAAGGATTGGTTGATAATAAGGCTGGGAAAGTCTGATGTTACTGTTGTTATTTTTGTTGCCACACATGTAATTTATTGTAATGTGTTAAGAGTAGGAAAAAGCAGACTCCTCAAAAATCCCAAAAACATTTTCGTTAGCAGAGATCTTGTACAATTGAGATGAGACATGTTAGTGTTTTTTATTTTGCATTTTTTTTTTTCAAGAAGAAATATGAAATAGCAAAATCTGATTGGACAATGAAGGGCAATAGGTTACAGGACAAAGTTGATACAATGTGGCTTTCTGTGGGTAGGGTAGGATTATTGTTTTATTGTTATTGTAGCTGCACATTGAAGTAATTGTGCCCTGTTAGCACTGGGCCCAAGGAGTCACTACCTGAGACAATAGTCATGTTCAACACACATGACATGAACTGTCACAGTATTGTATCAAAAAGCCTGTTCATTGCTGGCTACCTTGAGGAGTGTTTCAACTGCTTCTTTTCCTCATTCAGATGATGGCTGAGAATCTATTGTAGTTTTCTCCCATAACCCATGTCAGTGCTATACAGAACATTTGACAGCTATTAGATGATTTTCTCACTGGCTGTATTTTCAAAACAGGCCATAATGTCAGATTGTCTAGTTAAGATGCCATTGTGTGGCTATGTTTATTTTTTCTACATGTTTTTCTTTTATCCTTCTTATTCATTTTCTTGTTTTTTTTACTTTACTTGTTAAGCACTGAGATTAAAAGAAAAAAATGTCCCTGGATTTTGTATTATCTTATGAGGGAAAAGAGAGTGGGAAGATCTTACGCCTCAAGTTAATTGTAAATTCAAGTACTTTACAAGGAAAGAAACCTTCTGGAATTAAGCAATAATCCAAACAGTAGATTCAGTCTTTTTCTGATTTGTCTTTTTGACCTATCAATTAATTTGCTTTTCCTTGATAGTGAAATTTGCATGTAATTCTCAAAACCTTTTCCCGACAAATTAATCCTGGATTTGAAATATCTGCTGGATGAATATTTCTTGAAGAAAGTAATGGATAAAAATCAATGATTTTCAAGCAACTGATGGTCTGGCTCCACTTTTGGTCTGGAAAAAATTACAAGCTTATATTGCAAGAATTTCTCATGGCTCTCACACTAGTTCACTGAGTAGCCATGGGTGGCATCGAATGTGGAGTTATCTCTTAAGAGTTTATATTTCAGTGGGTGTTACTGCTCCATTGATTTTGTAAGATTCTTAGCTTATTTGCTCATGTTTATTTCCAGTAATGATTTCCAAACATTTCCAGGTATCAAGTCTATATCAATGCAAGAAAAGATTTGCATTGAAGAAACTTGACTTTTGATATAGAAGCTGTACGCTATTGGCTCATCAACTGTGTATAGTAGATTTATATGTTTACTTAATATACCTGAATCAGTTTCATGTGTATTAATGAAATGATTTATATTATTAAATTGTATTCAACCATTTAATTCATATCCAATATTTGTTTGATTCAAGTTCCTCACCATCCTAATGCTTGAAAAGATGAGATGTGTGTAATTACAATGTCAGAGGTGTATTATTGGATTATCATGACATGATCTCTGTTGGTCCTGCAAAATAGATAATCCAGAATGGCTCTGGAACTATGGGTAATGGATTATCAATGGTCTTCTTGTATTAATTCAAAGAGCAAGAACATTTGTTATAGTTCTCAAAAGGAGAACATACAACCAATGGATTCTCCTGATAATCACTTACGGAGCTGGAACATACATTCTAACCAAGAGACTGACCCTTGAACTAAAAACCAAGCCTTATAAGTTAGGGAAAAAACAGGAGTCAGAGATGTCATAGGAATCATAAGAAAGCTCAAACGGTGATGGGATGGTCATGTAGCAAGAATGTCAGAGAACCACTGGACATCATGACTCATGATGTGGATCCCCAGAGATCACATGCAAAATTATTGCCTGCAGTGATGATGGTGATGAATATATCATGATGCAAGTCAATAGGCAGTAGCAAAACTTGTTACTGGCAGAATAATACTGGCTTTCATGTAATATTTCTTTCGATTATCAATAAAAACAAGGCACTCCTCTTTTTTTTTCTGCTTTAGAATAGATTTAAGGATATCTTTTTTCTTTCTATCTCTGAATACCTTTAATTCAGAAAGTCTGAAATGGTTCACCACAAAAAAGTGAAAATAAATTCTTAGATTTACTCAGTTTTGATGCAATATCTTATTTTAGATTTAACAGTGGATAAGACTGACCCTTTTTCTCCTCAGCCCTGGAATAGACTTTGAAATATATCATTTCCTTTACATCCATTGATAACTCCAGAAAATGTTGATATTTCCTGAAAATAATGTAAAATAAATTCCAAGATTTACTCAGCATTTGTGAGATATTTTCATTTGAATTAAGTTTCATTCTCATACACGTTTTTATATGAACAGGAGATCTATTCTCTTCCATGCCACTAAATACAACTATTTTTACAAAATGTCAGTAGATTCACTGAATTGAAAGGTAAAAAATCATATCCTGGGAGAAAATGATTTTCAACTCATCAAAACAAATTAATAGTATCATCTTGATTTATTTTATGAAGCATTGTCAACCATTATACTTATATACTAAGATTTTCTTCATCACAACTGATGTACACCATCAGTCTATGGCAGTGAGTAAACAGTGCACATTGGAAAAGAAGGAAAAAGCTCTTGGCAAGACTTGAACTCATGTTCCTTCCACTTTGGGAAGCTTGCCTATGTACAACAAATACTCTATGGTTTGAGCAACCAGAACTCTTATCGCATCAAAATGAAATGATAAAAGTAACAACTCTAATCCTACCCAAAGTACCTGACTAGTGGGACCCATTACAAAAAAATTCAGATAGAAGAAGGAAAATAATAATTTAAACCAGGGCCAAGAGCAAGACAAACCATTAACCTTGCTTTCATTTTGAAATTATGAAAATGAGCAAAAAAGAATAGAAATCGCTTCAATAACTAATCAGAATGACAAAAGATATTTCTGTTAATAGACATGACTTTCACACAATAGCTGGTAACACAATGAACACCCACAACCCAGTACTAAAATCTTGCCGGTGACTATTCACTTTCTGGGCACCATATGCTCGGAAGAAGGAACAAATGAATGAAAGAATTGTTGTCACAGAAAATAAAGGATAACGCCTTAACTTGCCTTGCATCATTCATGTTGATAATTCTTCATGCCTGTCGGTATTTAAAGCCCTTGAGAAACTGAATAAGCCATTTTGACACATTGTCTAGAACTGTTTGCAAGAACGAACAGTCTTCTATTGAACTTCCCCGACCCTTTCTTTTTCAATTCCAGGGTTCCCTTTCTTTTCTTTGTTACCAACAGGGCCCATTTTTTGCCCTTAATTTCTCTTGTAGTGTTCTTTTGTCTAAAGTGCCAGTATTTTAATGTTATGACTTCACGAATCGTTCTTATTGAGGATATGAAAACTAAGAGAAAAAATTAAAATTTGAAAGAAAAACAATTGCAAGGGAAAAGAAAAGTTTTCTTTTCCTTGGTATGGAATCATTTATAGCCTTAAATAAGAAGAGGAAATCTGCTTGTCAAATTTTGTCACCCTTCAGAATGAAATTGGAAAACTCAACACTTTCATGAAGAGTAAATAAATAAATTACAGTATAGGTTCCTGGAAAAGATATCAATAACTTGACCCTTTTGAGACTCCTTAGACATTTATTTCCTGAGGTCCTTATGATTGTGATTGAAGCTAGACATGCATTTTATGTAAGTAAACAAAGGCAGATGACCAAAGGTAAAATAAAAATTCATTGTCTATGATTTTTAATCTAACTTGCATTGATAGGGGACTGTAACTGAAATGGAAATGTATATTCATGTATATACATGATCATGAATTACATTTCATTATATTGAAAGGTTATCTGAAATGATGTCTTATTTTTATGCTGTGAATCTATCATTTGGTGAAGACAACGTTAATAGAATGAACAATTTAAGAAAATAGGGCTGCTGCAGGAATCAAACCTGTAACCGATAGGGTAGCCACTCTACTGGTGAATTAAACAGCCACCAGTAATGCAAAGGCCCAAATATTTGCTTTAACTCCAAGTTACATTTTATTTATTCACGGTCTATATCTGCTCTTTCTGTTTCTTCCAATGTGGACAATTATATCATTAAGAAATTTGTTCTTTTGCATTACGGGCAACTTTTTAGCTCAATAGTAAGAGCAGTGCAACGTTGAAGTGGCTAACTTATCGATTGCAGGTTTGATTCCTGCAGCAGCCCCATTTTCTTTAATTGTTTATTCTATTTATTTTGTCTAGGCAAAATGATACATTCATCATGTGATAATGGGAAATCATTTCAAATAGCATTTCAATATAATATAATCCAATTTTTTATCATTCCTGTTAGATCATAAATAGATCACAAAATATTTCAGAATAATATGTACATATATGTATATATATATGTATATGTGCTTATGTGTGCAAATGCACACACTGTTTCTGAGTGTATCTCTGAGATAAGGTATTTTTACAGTACAATAATGTTTTTAAATGATGTTTTTTTTCAATATCATCTTCATTGGTTTTATCATAATGCTTTTGCTAATATACTCTCAAACCTTCCTCAAGTGTAACTTACATCTGGAAATCTTCTGAAAATCTTGAATGGAACCATTGATTTCATCAAGTATAACATGTCATACTCATCCCTTACTTTTCCAGCTTCTTGCGTCTTTCCTACGGGATTTTCACCTCATAACCCTCAATAGAGGGACGTGTCAGAAGTAAATAAACACCTCTGAACGAGGACCATAAATCAGTGATCTGAACTATTCATGACTATTGTACAAATGAAATTTTGGAGAACATGCCTTTAACAGATTTAAAAGCTCCCTTCCAAGCATCAACTTTATCAGCTCTATGGTCTTCACATGGTAAATCTGATGAAACTACACTGAAAACATGAAGCACATCTTCTTTTGCAAATCATTTTCCGAACATTTTGCTTATTTCACAATCCAAAAAAATAGCCCTGGCATGCTCAATTAGATTCATGTCAGGGAACTAACTTTGCTGTGCTAATAGCTTAATACAATTGAGGATTGGTATTTTTTATTTGTCATTTTAAAAAGTTATATTTCCCACAATCCCCACAGGCTTTGAGTGACCACTGCCCCAAATGGCTCCACATATCATCAATGAAAATCTGTCATATTTGATAGAGAGTTGCAGATAGTTCAAGCAAAATTCTTTGTTGGGCAATTTTTCAACTCATACGCAGTTTGAAAATTGAGTAAATAAGCTTTCATTAGGGAAAAATGACAGTGAGCAAGAACTTTAGAGAACTGTCTACCATTTCAATTGTCCACTTTGCTCTTTGCTGTTGAGTGCTTTGAGCGTTGGCTTTCTAATGTCTGCTCTACCATAATTGTACATTTGAGGAAAATATCATATTACTGTTATCAGGCTGATTTTGATACATACATCAGCTCCCCAATTTACGACCGGGTACTGTCCTGACTTGTAGGTCATATCTCAAGATGGTCATAATTTGACAAATATTATTTTATCATATGCATTATGAATTTTTACCTATCTATCATTTTTATGTATCTGACTCTGTTTGGCAAATAGCACATATTTATCAAAAATTTAGATGTATAATTTTACGTGTACATACACATAAGACTGCCATAAATACAGTTACAAATCTATTTGTCTACTAAAGGAAAATTATATAGTAAAGCAAAGTAAGATTTGGTGAATTTATCAACTATGCTTTAAATATTGCAAAAATCAACAAGTTATTCAAAATGCTTCACTTTCTGCTTCACAGACAGCTTGAAACTATCAGGCCATTTATTGATCGCAGTACGCCCAATTTTCATTGGAAAATTGGTGGTTACTTTCACTAGAGAAAGTTTAAGACATTCCAGATTATGGTGCCTTTTGCCACAAGCCATCCTTTCCAGCACTGATCACTAGATGTAATCCCAAGGATTAAGGTTTACACTTCCAGAGGGCCAATCCTTGGATGATGAAATCTGGAATATTGTTACAACCCCTGTTGAGTCACTCTTCCCTTAATAAGCTGGAGCATGGTATCGTTCAGATGTCTAACCTGACCCTCAAGAATATCATTGAGGGACACATATGTACTTGTTTTGATTCTTTTCTAATAAAAATTGAGCTGAATAATGTCTTTTTAAATCCTTCCCATCACATTATCACTGAAGAGGGATAGTGACCTTGCTACACTTTGTGAGTAGGTTGGAAGCTTCCTTGGATCTCTGAGCATTGACTCTATAATTTTGGCAATTGAAACACTCTTCAACTCTGAAAATGTCCTCATCAGTGGAAAAGATTTGTCTGCGATCATTGCCAGCATACTGCTGAAGCAAGAATTTTGATCTTTGCTCTCTGATTTGCATCAGCGATGGAGTTAACATGTACCCAGTTCTATGATGATAGCTGTATAGTCTGAGACCACTTTGGATCTGGACATTAATCTGGGTGAATTATTCTTCTTTCTAGTCATGATTTCGTGCTTTCTCAGAGGATTTCTCTGGATTCTGTTTGCAATAGCTTTGATGACACTGGGGGATCCTTACTGTGTGAGGGCCCCATCATTACTCAAACATTCTTCTAATCCCAAGTGGTATGAGCAGTTTGATAATAGAAAATTAATGACCAGCCATATCAAGGCCAATGACAGAGACCCTCTTTCCTTTATCACCCCATTCCATAGTACTATATTTGCTAAATCATACACTTGAAAATAAGAAGAGAGAATCAACAACTTTTCTATTGACAAAATACAATCAATTATATGGAAAATGTTGAAAAAAATATGTATTATAAACTAGTAAGAGTATTTATGGCAGCACTAAGTATGTACACTCATCAAATATCTTAAAATTATATATCAGCAATTTCTGAATAAAGAAATACCAGATAAGCTTTAAGCAAGGATTCTAGATGCTCAAACAGAGCAGATGAGCTCCAACTTTAGTGATCTGCTACCCTTCAAAGTATTAACCCAACAGTGTAGCAAGCTTTGTGCCTAAGTCAATGCTCTGGGGAAAAAAAATTCTTGTCTAAGTTTTAACTTTTTATAAGTCCAAAACATGCCTCCCAGCACATCTATCAGTGAGATATCCAATCTTCCTTTGCAGGTTTTGTGTTTCAGAGAGATTGGGAATTTCATATTAACATATGTAACAACTCACAGACAAATATTATTTGCTTTAGTTGCAAAAGTAGGAGAATAGATAGCCTGGTGTCACTTCTACTGAACTTTGGACCTTGACAGGGTGTTTCACACAGATTGAGAATTTATGATTTTGTCTCATACATTCCTCCTTAAATTGTAATTGTTTTTAAAGTATTTATATTTCAGCTGCTGAAACAAAAAATGAATTTATCCCCCATAGTAATGTACAGTCCATAAAATTCCACTTTGTTTTTCTCTGTTATTGCCATTCTTTTTCATGATTAATTATGATAGGGAAAAGAAGAAAAACTCAAAGTAGAGACCCCCTCCTCGCGGACACCTCACATGGACAACACCAAGTGGTTTAGGGGTAAGAATGGAAAATATCAACCACAATTTAGTGAGTTCGGTGGAAAAGTACCACAGGAGTCATTTGCTGGCTCCAGTTTAGTCAAAAATCTTGAAATCTCAGTCTGTCTGAAATGCCAAGTCTAGGTCCAGAACCAAAGTTTAGCAAAAGTGACTGCTCTTATAATATACACATATGACATGACAAATTTTTATATTTACTTATATTCTTTCTAAATTTAGAAGTGTGACTTTTAGATTAACATGATTTTTTTGTATATCTACTAATTTTGGATGTGTGAATGGATGGCCACAAGTCGAGTACGCTGTAAGTCAAGAAGAAGATGTACTGCCATATCTGCAACACGGGTTGATACAGAAGATTGAACTCACAAGCAATGGCTTGCAGGATTAACCAGCTAATCATATTTTTGCTGCAACCATTCTTTGATCCATGGATAGATATCTTGTTGAAGGAAATATTGTAGTTCAATAGAATATAGAAATATTGAAAAAAGTGTATTGTTACATAATATCAGATGAAATGTATTTTTTTACATTAAATACATGATTTAGTGACTTATGGACTATCATTTATTATTTGTGCTGTTTGTAATGTGTTATTTTGGCTTATGTGATATTCAATATTCATCTGATAACCTTGAGGGGACTATTAAAGGAAATCTTGACCTCCCTCATATGGACGTGATTTTTTAATCTCTTTTTTTTTTCAATACCAATTCCCTCCATTAGGATTGAACTCTGTATACTTCTCTTTGTTGCTTTATATATAAATATATATTTTTAAAGGACTGCAAAGATCACTCCATGAGATGGTCTGTTTCCTAAAGTTTTTCTAGGACTTACCCATAAGCCAATGAAGTAATGAATTACCCAGCCCAGGGACTGAATGGAACCAATATTTCTACACACTAGGCTGACTTTGGTTTAATCATGAACTACGTCAATTGTGCTGTCTAAGTCTTGTTTATGAGTCTTTCAAAACTGTCTGACAGCAAATCAGTCTCTTAATTCCTCCTTAATTTAATTTTGCCAAACAAATAGACCATAGCATCAGAAATTATGAATTGTATGTTTCAGTGTCTTGATTTTGAGTTGGTAAAATTTGTTCAGCTTGGCAGAAATCCAAGCTATGGATAAGACTTATTATAGAGACAAGCAACCTAATGTTTGAATATGTACTTTTGATTGATATACAGGTTTCCCTCACTATCCAAAAGTAGAGAAATCCTATGAAACATTTTGAAAGCCAAGAGCAAAGGAACATTTACCATTCCCAGACCCAAAACGACCTTATTCTATATCTGCCACTTTTGCACTTAGCACGACAACCCCACAATCTCTCTTACGTTTTTCTGATACCTTAGGACAAATTTTGCTAATGGATGAACGAAATAAATCAAAATAAAGCACTGATGCTCACAGACGCAGCACAAGTTATAACAGTATGAGATCTCTCATAAAAGCAAAGTAGCATAAAGAAAATTTCCATCAAGGTTAGGGTATCTATTCTTTGTTGTGTTTATGACTAGTTTTAGAAGTACTGTGATTAATATGTTAAACCTGACAGATCTTGTACGTGACTTACTAAGAGCTCAAGAAATATTTCCTCTTGCCATAATTGTCTTCATGTAATAAATTCAGGTACAAATCCTACAGTTAAATCTCCAATAGTCTGAATTTCTTTCAGTCTGATCAAAAAATTTTATTCACATTTACAATTAGTATTGCTAACAATCCACGTCACTTAAAAGATATGGTAGTTGTATAATAAGTGGATCAGTAGGAATTTTTTTGAGTTGCTACTATGTAATCTAACCGAGTAAGTCCCGTGACCAAATACATCAACCAATCTGACTCTGGAATTATAGAGATTGGATGATAGCACATTGAACTATATTTGCACTATAGTATTCATCAAGGCATTTTTTTGGTTGTCATTGGATAACATACAACTTTAAGTATAGAATAAGGTATGTACTGTTGTGGAATTTCTCTTGTTTAATGGGGAACCCTTCTCCAAATAGCATCTCCTTACTCTACTTGAAGAGGAAGGTCAGGATATTCCTTGATGTCTGTGATTTGATCAATGTTTTTCAAGCACTTTTAGGAGGGCCCACAAAAATAACTTTTGTTGGAATATAATCTTTCTGGTGAAAGAATAATACAAATAGAATTGGTAGTAAACAGAGATGCACTAGCTGGAGATTTCGGGGGCCCTGGGAGCTTGGCTCCTTGTCTCCCCACCCTAACAATTAGTTCCCAACTTAGGAGCTGCTGATATTGTATAATGTTAGTAGGAATGTAGTAGGTGAACTACTGATCACAAAGATTTGGAGTGCCCCCCCCTACACCTCCTTCCCTCAGTTACACACCTTGCAGTGAAGATATATTCTCCCGAAAGCAATAGCAATTAAAATCTTTATTTACAGCCGAGATTCGTCTTTTGCCATTGTTATTGATTTGAACATTTATCATTCAGACTTGCTGCCCGAGAGAACATTTCTTAACTTTGTGGATCAAACCAGCACAGGTACTTCAATCCAAAGTATAAGATATATCCTATATAATAATAATGTTTTTACAAGTTTAAGTTATAAAACTTATGCTTACATGTATAGAAATAAGTCTGAAAATCATGAGATTACCATCAGATAAAAACCAAAAAAGCACTATCAGATAATAAATCCTGATGATCTTTTGGCCTAGATTTTGTAAACTCAGAATTTTTCTGTAACTAAGAAATTCTTGAACTGGTTGGAATAATGTCTAGATAATCCTTTTTTTAGAAATGGCAACATTTTTTGAGAATATGGAAGTTGAAAAAGTGAATTTATGTCACCAATTTTAGTATTTAAAATGTTGTGGTAAAGTGACGATGGATTTTTTTGTTTGCTTGAACAATTTTTGATTTGGCTGATTTAATAACTATTAACTTTTGACTGGTAGTACTTTCATCTTAATTTCAGATGCTTTTTATCTCAACTCACTGTTTGCACCACGAGTCTCAGTAAGCAACATGGTTCATAATTAGGGAATAATCTTCCAGTGACAGTCTTATTCACATCCCCTATCCTCAGAAGCCTGCTTTTTATGATGCAGTTGCCTTAAGCTACAAAGGCCAATTTGTAAGTCATTCAAATTTAGCCATATAGTTTTATTCCTTACTTTCCCTGAATGCCTGATAACATACAGTTGTAGTACTATCATTCAAATTTCTGAGATGAAGCGTAGTTTTCACTAGTACAGTTATCTACTGCCATTGGGGGGTTTTCCATTTGCAGTTTCAATATTTTATGGTTCATCATCATTATCATCAGTCTTTTAACGTCCGTCGTTGGACATAGACCTTCCCCAGGATTTGCCACACGTGGAGCCAGCATTTTCTGAATTTGTTTAGTTCATCTCTCCATCTTGTATTCTGTCAGCCTCGATTTTGCATGTGGTCTCTGGGGATCCATGTTGTACGTTGTGGTGTCCATTGGTTGTCTGCCATTCTTGCAACATGGCCTGCCCATTACCATTTAAGTTTTTTAATAGTTTGTATGATGTCTTGGACTCCTGTTTTCCTCTTGATATACTGTGATGTCTTGCGGTCTCTCTATGTAAGGTTGAGTATGATTCTTTCATGTGCGCGTTGCATGCTTCTCAGTTTGCGGGTCTATCTCTTGGTTAGGTTCCATGTTTCAGCTCTATAAGGCAGAAAGCATTGGTTGTATGCAGATTTGTTGTCCATGGTAGATGTAGTGGTCCACCTTCCCCAGTTTTGCATCTTCAATCTTGACAGTTATGTTCTTATTCTCAATGTGATTGTTGCACATGCAGTCTTGAATAATTCAATGGGAATATTTTAAGAAGTTTTTCAGCATTACCATGAAAAACTATATTATAGAAAATATGCTGCATAGGATGAACAAATTGTAAAAATTTGAGAAATCATAAATGCATCGGAATAAATCTTTCTGTAATTCATAAGAATAAAGATTGAAGAAAATTATCAACTGAAAATTATTTACGTAGACAATATGATCCCAATAATAAAATTTATCAAGGTTGAAAACTTGAACTTGTTTACTCTTGCAATGCGGTTTGTCAAACAGTATTTTAGGCACTAAATTTATTTTTCCAATTAACAGTACTGTAAACAAATTTGTTTATTTATCTTTAGTAGATAAGGCATTCTAAATCATTTTAACAATTTTTCCTTTTTATGCTAGTATTTACCTCCATCTTAATATTTTTGCTGCCCGTTTTCTCAGACCAGATAAAAAATTTATAAGGAGCAATAAAGATATTGAGATGATGGAAACTAGTTGTAGAAAAATGAAAGAAACAATCACTGCACCGTAGTTATATGGAATTTGTCGTTTTCTTTAATTAATTGTATATTTTTTCTTTTTTGTATCTACCATGAACTTTTTTAATGCTCTCGTTTGAAAGTTTAATTTTGGTAATAATTACAGGAAAATAGCATAAAGTTAGTCATAAAAAAAAGAAAAATACTTTTGCATACTCACAGAGGATTTCTGGGCTGACCAAAGCCATGTCTATGTATGAAATAATCGACTTTGACAAAATTGAAGGATTTGTCACCAGAAAAAAGTTGGATTGTAAAATTTACAATTTTTATTGTACGCTTTAGTGTATTCATTTATTTCATTTGTAAATATACAATTAGGGAAAAATAAAGTGTTTATACATCAAAATGTTTATGGTACAGGGTTTATTGGTTTTGGGTACCAGATTTTTCACAGATATAGTGCAATTACAGCCCTGTGGTGACCCTAACGCCTATGAATGGCAAGGGATAACTGTATTTCTTCGACATGATTTTTTGATAATCTTTTGCTGGTTGAAACACTAATTGGTTGAAAAACTTGTTAAAGTGTTGGATTCAAACTTCCCATTTGCTCATGCTTATTCCTGGAAAGCCCCTGGGAAATAATAAAAGGTTCTTGTAAGGAAAACCTGAGAGGACATGGTCAAATTTCTAATTTGGTTAATCTTCTTAAAGAAATTCAATCCTGAACAAAAGATTCTTCCGAAAGATTATAAGAAAGAGAATAAAATTACATTTAAGACAAATTCAGAGAGCTTCCATTGAAATTGATGAAATGAAAGAAGCTTCTGGCTGCTAGTTTGAGTTTTTGCTATGTTTATCTTTTTTTATATCTGTGGATAACTGCAAACATCATTCGTTGTGTTAATGTGATTGCAAAACACTCGTTGATCAGCCTTTTATTCACTTCACTTACGACTGTTACCCAGAAGCAAACAGATGAGAAAACAAATGAACCATCATTTTAACAAAATGTTAAAGGTTTAAAATGGATCCCAGTTCAAGCAAAAGGGTTAATATTCCTTTTTTTTCTGTTGAAAGCTTTACAAAAAATTTGTAGAGCTAAAACAGCAACAATAATGATAACAAGATCAAATGAAAAGCAAACAATCTCTCAAAAGAGAAATTATTAGAAAAAAATATCATAAACATTAAAAAATAAACATAGCACAAATAAAAGTAATTTAAGCAAAAGAATGGATTGAGAAAGAGACAAAAAATGCTTTTTCAATGGCAGAAAAATATAACAAAATATAACAAAACCAAAAGAACAGTTTAAAAACATCAGCAAAAAAGGTCAACATTACGTGTTATTTTTATCATCACTTTTATTGTTATAATGCTTTTTAATTTTGTGAAAATGGATCAGCAAAATGCTTTTGCTTCTCAAAAATTTGTATCTTGCTAAAAAGATTGGGAAAATATCTTTGTACCATTTCGATTATTAAGAATGGCTATGACCACACCAAATCTACTAATATTAAGAATAATAGTGTTGGTAATAGTTATCATACAGGTTTATAATTTCTCTTCTTGGTTTTCCTCAAAATACTGATTGTGAGTTTGAAGAGTAAGGGAAAAGAAATCAATAAGGTATTAGATGGGAGGAGGAGGAAGAAGAAGAAGAAGAAGAAGAAGAAGAAGAAGAAGAAAAGATTGATGCCATTGACTTTCTTTGGCATTTGTGGATCATGAATATAATCCAACTCTCCTCTTCCGAAACATTTTCTATTTTATTAAGATTACTTTTACATGCAACCTCCTTTTGCTCTCTTAGTTTACTTCATTATCATTATTTCTTTCTATCTTATCTCTTTCAGTGACCATCTTTTTTTTTTAAGTGTTCTCTCCATTTTTATTCCATTCTCCTCAGCATCCTTTTCTCTCCTTTGTCCTCTTCATTGTTGCTGATTTTTAACACCTTCTTCTTCTTCTAAAATATAAACACCTCTTTCTTCACATGTATTCCTTCTCTCTTCTCTGATTCTATCCCCCTACTAACCCCCTTTCCTCCTTCTCCTCTTTTTTGTTGCTATTCTTATCATCATCAATTTTCCTCTTTCTCCTTCACCTTCCGAAATATCTTTCATTTGTTCTCATCTTTCTACTCTTATCTATGTTTTTCTTCCATTTCTTCCTCCTGAATCATCCAATATTTCCTCTTTTCCCACCTTTAGCCTCCTCCCAAACTGCTTGACAACTTTTGACCTATTTGTCTATCTTTCTTCCTCTTTCTGCTTTCTCTTCATAGATCCCTCACTCTTTTTTCCTTTGTTCTCTCTGTACCTTACTGTCTCTACCTTTTTCTTTCATTCTATATTACTTTCTCTCTCATTTAATTCCACCTCATTAACTCGTATACTCTGTCTTTCTCTCTTTGATTTTTCTTCTTCATATCTCCCAACAACTTGCTTCAATTAATTTTTTATCCTCTACTTGCAACCTTTTCTCCTTTCCGTTTTTCTTTCTCTTTTTTTCACTCCTCTCTCATATAAATCTAATTCATTCTCTTTTATCCTTCTCTCTCTGTTTTCCCCTCTCCTTCTCTTTCTTTTTTTTAACTCCCTCTCATTCTCTCTCGCATCTCTTCCTTTTCATTCATCACTTCTCATCTTTCCACACATCCTTCATCCTTTATTCCATTGTCTTTCCCTTTCTATCCAGGCTTGTGTTTCCTTAGTATCGCTTTTTCTGTTTTTTTCTTCTTAATTTTTATCACTTTCATCCCTTGTTTTTTCTCATTCTTTTTCCACTCATTCATTTTGTCTCGAACACTTTTTTTCTTCTCTTCAATCTCAATACTTCTGTCCTTCCACTTACATACTTTTCTTCTTTTTTTTATCATTTCTTTCATTTTTCCTCCTTTTTTTCTTTGTTTTTCATCACTCTTTCCTTCTGCCTTTTTAACTTTCGTTTTCATCCAATTTCCTCCTCCCTATTTCTTCCCCTTCTCTTTCTCCCCTCTTTCACCTCAGTATTCTTCTTCTTCTTCTTCTTCTTCTTCTTCTTCTTCTTCTTCTTCTTCTTCTTCTTTTTCTTCTTCTTCTTCACTTCCTCCTCCTCCTCCAACATTTTTTCATTTTTCTCCTTCCTTTAACTTTCTCCACTCATTCGTCACTCGTTCATTAACACAGTAACACAAGGTCCAAATAAAAACACAGCCATTGCATGAAACACCAAATGTGCACTCTTAAAAAAATATGACATGTGGAAATGCTGTGAATAGAGAGTCTTCCACAATTTCGCCATTTACATTCTGCATTAAAAAGAATCTTTGAATTCTCAAACGAATGCTCATCGATTTTCATCCTCGTTTGCCCTCCCTGTCTCCACCCATCATTCAGCGTGGTCTTTGTGAGCACGATGTGTCAATTAAAGACATTCATTCTTCTATAAAGAAAAAAAACTGGGAAATGAAGGGGAAGCAAAAACTGACGTTTGGTCTGGGCACTACATATGTTTACCTTCTCACGTCTATGTTGGCCGAAGTGTAATTGTGACATATTGCAGGAAGGCATGCGCGCACACAAACGTGCATGCACACATGCATGCATACATGCACACACACACACTAATGCACACTCACATGCACATGCACACACATGATCAGATATGTGCATGTAAGTATGTGTATACATTTGATATGTGCATATACATGTACTTGAATGTGCATGTATATGTATGAAGAAATGTATATATAGTTATGCACACATGATGATATAACTGGATGTATGTAGATGTGTTTATGCATCTTTCACTTTCTATATGTGTCCTACATATTCTGATCCCAGATTTCCCTACATGTATCTGTGTGCTGGACAAATCTACAGATATATAAACCTTTGTAAGTATGAAGTGCAATATATATTTTTGAAATTATCTCTCTCTCTCTCTCTCTCTCTCTCTCTCTCTCTATATATATATATATATATATATATATATATATATATTTATACATTTATACATATATATATATATGCATATATATATATATATATATATATATATATATATATATATATAATATATATATATATATATATATATATATATATATATATATATATATATATATATATATATATATATATATATACACACACAAATGTAGACAACCCTGTAACCAATGGGGTTATTAATCATCACTTATAGCACATATACAAAATTGTAAAAAGATAAGAACATTCAAATCCAGAATTTAATTTTTAAAATGATTAAACACATTTATATTTTAAATGGCACTTATTGCATTTTGGAGACACACTTTTCATATATATACATTTATATATGTGTATGTATGTGTGTATATGTATGTAGTTGTGTTAATATATATATATATATACATAGATAGGTGTACTAAAAATTTAGTTCTTTGTGGTTTATACTGGTATGAAACTCAGAGTCAATGCAAAGAATTGAATTTTCTATGTATAATAATACTAACTGTCCCCAAAACGCTGAGGGTGAGACTTGAGGAGATTGGGATTAGGGGAAGGATAGAGACCATACAGACCACAGCACTACTGGGAACTGCACGGATACTGAGGAAGGTGCTAGAGATATAAGTACTGCAACGAATTGTAGCTCTGTCATGATATGCGAAAGAGAGAGGAGACGTTAGCTGAAGACCTGAGGAGACTTATTGTCACTCAGCCTTCAGCGATAACCACTGGGCAACCGGTGTGAAACTGTAAATCGCAGAATTACTGCGACCTATGAGTACTAGGAGAGGAGGGCTGGAGACTTGAGGAGACTTGCTGTCACTCAAACTCCAGCGATTACCACCAGGCAACTGGTGTGAGATTCCAAATAATAATAATAATAATACCGGGTAACTGGTGTGAGATTCCAAATAATAATAATAATAATAATAATAATAATAATAATAATAATAATAATAATGATAATGATGATAATGATAATAATAATAATAATAATAATAATAATAATAATAATAATAATAATAATAATAATAATAATGATAATAAATATATGTATATATATATATATATATATATTTATATGTATATATATATATATATATATATATATATATAGCTTGAAGAATGTATAATAAATTAAGCTGAATATCTGTTTAAGAAGCCATTTGAAGGACAAGTCTATGCATGAATTATTTCCAAAACATAATTTAAAACTGGTCAGAGAAGATTATTTGCTTCAGATTGAAAGGAATGATCTTGGCCTATGCACAAACCATAACTTATTTAGTTCTATCAAACCAATTTTGAACAAGGTAATACATCAGAAATGTGATAGATTGAAGAACTGCCATGGAAAGTGAAAGAAATCAGGAACAAACCACCAAAATTGAGGACTTTAGTTAACAAGTCACACACTGATACTTACACTAAGCAAAAACAATGCAATTATCTGCGTCCATATAAAAATATCATGGAGTATCACATTTACAAGAAAATAAGTTTAATGCCTCAGAGATATTGCACTTTTTACAAGCAGCGCAGTATTGTGAACCATTGTAGATGTCCGAATGAGCAAGAATAGCCAAAGGTCTACACACTTTCAATGCACACCATTTTGTTGACACATCCAATATTACCACTAATAAACTTTCCATGGGATGCCCTGTATAAAAGACTTGCCTAAAGTCAACGTGGCTCTGTGCCAATGTGAATAAAACCATGTTTCTAACCATAATATTGTTCCAAATCAATGTCAGTATATTAGAAAGTAAGAATTACAATTGCATGAAAAGCTGCTATAGTTGCTGCAGATATTTGTGAACAATATCTTCTTTTTTTTTTCATCTGAATGAGACATATGGCCTAGAAGATAAAAAAGAAGTGCTTAGCCTCGTCTAGTAACCTGCCAGGTAGTTGTGAGTTCAATCACTGGGTTGTGTCGTGCAAAAAGTCATACCCTAGTCCAGACAAGAAGCAGACAAGCAACATTGCAAGCATGAATTTAACTAGGAAGAATAACAAATACAAAATATCCTTTGGCATCTTTGGCAGAAAGAAAACAATCTATCTCCAAGGATTCAATAAAAGGTTTGGTTTGAAATTTCCAAAAGCTTGTTGACTATGACAGTCACCTGAAAAAGACCGGACAGTACAAAATGTTGTGACTATAATAACCCCGATGGAACACTAGTCAGAGTAAATCAGAGTGCAATAAAGATTATCTTTTTCTGTCCAGCCTCTGGGAGGGGAACAGAATCATTTTGAAGACACTCTTTGAATGATATTTATTTGAACAAATTTTGCTTGCCCTTAAGTTTTTATCAGGCAAGATACAGTGGTTGGAAACCATAGTTTAGAATGTAGCACTTGGCATGACATCTATTAATTTTTCAATCATATAATTCAACCACTTGGTCATGAGTCCAAAAAAGATGAATATTTGCCATCACAGTCAATAATTGAATAACCGTTTCATTGAAATTCAAAGTCATGAGATAAAATTCCATCGAAGAATAAATATCATCAGAATAAATTCCATTCATGACATCAACGGCATTTTCTGTTGGGAAACATCTAAAATAGAGTAAAAGCCCCAAAAAGGTCAAAAAAGCTTTTCTTCCGAAAATTAGAAAAATGTTTTTAGAATGGGTCTGGTAGAATACCAAGGCTAACATTCAAGTCTGTAGACAAAACTGTATGGCCAGGAGTGCTGGAACATAGAGACAAGCAATGAAACAAACTGACATAAACAAAAAAACACTTACATTTTTAAAAAAAAAAGGATAGAAATCTTTGATGGCCCCTGTTGTTCACCAACTGATTAAACCTTTACATAATTTGATCTTCTAGCCTCAAATGATTCCATTATTAAACGGGGTTTTGATTTTTATTGAATGAAACCTACTGTGTAATTTGAAGGCAATACCCTGGAACGAAAATCTCACTGATCGAATGATTTAATCCATGAATTTTCTTGATTAGTTATTCTTTATCTAAAAAAAGTTATAATTTATGTAGGATTCATTTGTCTATATATTTAGCAAAGATTTCAAGTTATATAAGAATTGGTTATCACCTGTAAAAAGATTTGCAGGTATATTTAAATATCTATCAGATAATTGTTATCATAAAAGAAACTATGGCTATCACCACAGTCAATTACTGTACAAACTTAGCATCAAAGTGCGAAGTCAAGTAAGAAAACATCTAGAAACATCTAGATTCTGGAGAATCATTTTTTTTCTGTAAGATATCATTGTTTAAAACTTTTGTTTGATTAACAGTATATATTTGTGTTCTTCTACTTAAACTGTGAATGCTTGCGACATGTACCATTCATTTAAATAACCTAATTCCTTAAAACTTTTGATTCCCAGCTTAAATCTAATTAAAATATAAGTCTCAGGTGCTTTTACCACTTGGAAAGTTACCAGATACTTTTTGCTCTAAAAGAAATTTCTTGAAATGAAGTGCTTTTTTTAAGTCAAAATGTGTTCTGCATACACCAAATTGAGGATTTCAAACCCTGACAGTCTGAACACTATACAAAGTTTACATGAATTTCTCAAAGTTTTAAACTTGAAATTTTATGTACAAAGTGTTACCCAAAAGTTTAGGGATTTTGTTGAGGATTTTACATCTTTCCTTCTGATTCTAGGTTTGAAAGATCTCAAATCTCACTACAATTTTTGTTTATGAAAAATAATGGCCAGTATTGGGCAAGCAATCCTTACCCATTAGAACCCCTCAGTAAAAATGTTTTCCATACAAACTGAAGGACTGATCAAATCCAAGATCAAATGAAAAGTAATGAATTAAGGTCAGATTTATGCCTGGGACATGAGACAAAGAGTATATTTCAAGCTGTTTCTATTCCCTTCTCAGTTGGCCTGAATATCACGGAGTTTCTGTTGATAGGTGAAGGTTTTGGTGAAAATGAATACAGTGACATGATATATCAAGCAAGACATTAACAAGTGTAACCAAAAAGAGAAGAGTGCAGTCAGATTTCTGGTTAAAAGTGCAATATTTGATGTGAAGTGTAAAAGTAGATTCTGTTTGTACTTAATATTCAGTGAATCACTCAAAGTTCAAGTCAATTCTTGATTATTTAGTGAATGTTCATAAATTGTTAATGATATGCTGTCAGTCCGGTTGAAAAATGAGCTTGCCACTTGTTAGGTTGGTTGAAGCTGTCATATTTAGGCTCCAGCAAGGTTTTTCAAAATGGTCTCGGCAACCTCTTTGATTAGTCAAAATTGAATAACTGTGATATGGCTTCTATATTAGGATGTTGTCCAGAGATGCTGTTTTAATCCTATATGAATACCAAAATCATTTTTTGTTATTCTTCTTCCAGTCTTCACGTTATGAAGACATTTGTCACAACTTTAACACCTAGTTTCCACCATCTCTTTCAAAGTAGTCCCTTATATTTTGTTTGAACTCTGGCTCATGAAGGGGTGCGGTGAATGTCTAGTGTATTCAGTTCATGCACGCAGATCAATTTCCCTGAATTTTCGGGTAATACCTTAAATATATTTTTGATGTTTATACATTTTAAGTGATGCAAATTTTTTTTTTTTGAATATCTGATAAAAAGATCATTTCATGTAGAATAATGCTGGCTTGAATGATTGATGCTGTCAAAAGTTATCAGCTGTTAAATATTTGAATTTAAAACTAAATCATTTTCTTGTGTCATGTTTTTGGACAACATTTGACTAAAATAATCATTGTTCATTTGATAAGAAAGTAATTATGATGCAGGAAAAAATTACTTAGATGCAAATGGAAGAAGCTTTTTGAAGATAATTCCTCAAAGTATTTGAATAATTTCAAACATTTTGAGGATATCTAAAGTAGGGACTGCAAGTGTATAAATATAACATGTTAAATAAATAGTATAGAGAGAATTTTACGATAAACATTTTAACCTAGACATTCTTAAAAGTTTATTAACTTATCGAAGACTATTCAAATCAATGTTTTAACCCAGACATCCACAAAAATCATTTTGATTTATCAAACACTTTTCAGTCAATGTTTAAACCCAGACATTCTCAAAATGTTTAAACCCAGACATTCTCAAAATGTGTGCTGACTTGTCAAACACCTTTCAAATCAATGTTTTAACCAGACATCCCCTAAAAGTATGTTAACTTATCAAAGATCATTCAAATCAATGTTTTAAACTCTACATCCCCAACAAGTATGATAAATATTTCAATGTAGACATTCTGAAAAGTATATCAACTTACCGGAGACCATTCAAATCAATGTTTTAACCCAGACATCCCAAAAAAGCGTTTTGATTTGTCAAACACCTTTCAGTCAATGTTTTTACCCAAACAAAAATGTGTTAAAACAGACGTCCTCAAAAAAGGTGTTGATTCATCAAACTCCTTTTAAACCTGATTTTTTGAAAACTCAGACATCCGGATGAATGAAATGAATGCTTCTAATTTTTATTTTTTCATTGATTTGATCAAAAACAAAGTGAGCAAATTTTACCAGCAAACAATAGAAATAGAGTTTGAGCGACTCACCATAGAGTATCAGCAATTGTTTAGAGCATTGATGTCAACAAATCAAGGAGCAAATTTCACAAGAACTATTTAGCTGAATATTGAGTTTAATGGTTATTAAATCTAATATGTACATATCGATTTTACAAGTCTACAAATGTAAAAGTCACTGAGCATGGGAAATTTTTCAAAGAACACATCACAATATTACTTGGATGCAGACTGAGTACAGTTAAATCAAGTAAATAACTTTATTTGTAAATTTTTGATTTATCTTAATTATTCCTTAGTTTAATTCAATTTCAAAGTCATCTAACTGGAATGATCATCTTTATTTCATAATTCTTAAGTATAAAAGGTAAAGAATTAAAATACTTTCCCTTGGTAAAGATTATGATTCCAAAGACTCCATTTAAAACTCATTTTCTGTACTAATTGGATAAATAGATTTGAGAAAACTTATTCAATGAATTCAAATAAAATAGTTATTGATATATAATTAAAAAAAACAAATACCTATTATATAATCTATAGGGCATGAAATATTAGTCTATTTCACCAGCACATACTTGAACTGTACTATATATATATTGCTTTACAACATTTTGATATTTGAACTGAAGTTTTGGCCAAACGATTCTTCAAAAGGATTCAATATACTTGATATACTACGTTTAAAAAAACACCTTGATCCTGATCAAGTATTTTGCATCAATTTTTATTCATACCAGCGACATGAAATCTTTATTTAGTATATTTCATCCCTCAGAATCTTTACTTCAACTTGAATTTAGGGCTGGCCTGTCCATTAAGTGAATCTAGGTTGTCACACTGGGCTCAAAGATCCTAATGATTATTAGAATGAACTGAGAACGCAAACCTTAAGTCTTGCTTAGCATGCATGGAACACTTGCACATCTTTCTTGCCTGCATTGCTGGAATCTCAAGAAAATCTTTGCTTGGGATATTTTGAATTCATCATTTTATAGAGATACTTTTTACATTATTTCATAAATGAGCAAATTAAGTAAAGGGTATGAAATATTTGCTCCAGACTAATACATCTCTTTGAAGGTACAGTAGAATAGAATTCATTGAAAAAGCATGGATATCATATAAATTGAAGAAAACAAAATGAGACATAAGAGTTTAAAATTTTAGAAGTCCGTTATTTAAGCATTAGGAACAACAAATTAATTATAGAAAGTTACAAGAAATGAAAAGAAAACTGAAGAATAAGGAAGACAAAAAATTTTAAATGATCAATTGATTACACTTGATTATTGATCACACGTATCAGATATCTGTTTGTCTGCATAGATTCAGAGATCAATATTTGGGAATGTTAATTTGTGACTTAGGAGAACTTTGATTTGGGGAGGGTGTAAAATTGGAAGTGGACTCAGATGCTGCGAGGTGGATTCCCTTGGGGCAGGATAGTCCAAGAAAGCTCAATAAAACTAATATGAGTATTGGCTTCAATTTCGATTTTGATATTTTACAGAATGATAAATTTTTTGATGTCATAACAAATTCATAGAGTTATTCCTTGCTTGGCTTTATTTTTTAAGTGTGAAAATTTTTTTTTTCAATCAATGAAAAATTATGTTTACAATTCAAAAAAAAAAATGTTTGAAATTCGCACATAGCCTGGTATATATATATATATATATATATATATATATATATATATATATGTATGCAGATATGTGCGTATGTGCATATATACATATATCTGTGTGAATACATATATATATATGTATATATATATATATATATATATATATATATATATATATATATATATACATATATTTATATATATGTATGTATGTATGTATATATATATATATATATATATATATATATATATATATAATATATGTATATATATATATGTACATATACATATATATATACACATGTATTATATATGTATATGTACACATATGTACACGTTTATTATATATATACATATATACATAGATGTGTAGATATGTGTAAATATATATATGTATTTTGCATGTGTATATATTTTGATAAAAATGACTATTGGAAGATGAAGAGAAAAAAACCTTGAGAGATGGGTGTTACATCTCAAAATATTTACAGCAGTGTATCTCTGAAAAAGATAGCTGGCTCCCATTGAAATGCTTTGATATTCCCATATTTCCATTGAATAATGAAATATTTTGAGATGTAATACATATCTCTTGATTTTTTATTTCATGTCTCAAATGTCAATTTTATTAAAATTCTGGATATCACTTCACAACCACAATACAAACTCATATATGTATGTGCTTGTTCTGTGGTTGTGAGTTGATCCAACAGAATGTTGGTAATTTGACGATTGGTAAGTGAAGAGAATTCTAAGAGGAAAACAGGTATTATATCTTGAAAATATTATTATCACATGAGTACATTTTGATGCATTTTCATGGTTGAAATCCACCTTTTTCAAAAAAACTGATAGCATTTGCAGAGAAGACTGTATGCTGTTCACACATTTGAGATCTGAGGAATGATATGAGGAGACCTGTATTTGATTGTTTAGTAGGAATAAGGGGAGTATTTGTATCTGTGTTAGTGAGAATCAGGTGGGTCTGAAATAAGGAGGCTCAGTGAGAGAGGAGATTAGGAGGTGTTTATTTCAGACAAACCTGATTAATAAAAATGCATCAAAACATGCCCATAATAAAGATTTTCGTGATATAATACCTGTTTTTCCTCCTAAATTGCACTGACCTCTTGTGACCCTAAAAGACAATTAAGGATCAGTTAGAAGCAGTTCTATTTACAATGTAAATATAATGTTATAAAGTAACCAATGGAGAGAGCGAACCTATTCCCTTCTAGTTAGGAATGTGTGCAAACATACATCCTCCCCCTTATTTGATTTTATGAAATCTCTGTAAAATATCATTTGCTTTCCTGACAAAGCCATTCTTTTAATAAAGGAAAACACCAAAATCACCAACGATCTATTAGAAATAATCCAAATGTCGATAATCCATCCTATCTGACGAAGATATACCATGAGTAAAAAGAGACAAAATGAAAACTTTGGGCCGCTCCAACAGAGCAGGAGTATTCAGGCTGGCAGGAATATGCATATTAGCAACCACAGCTGAGTGAATAAGCAAAAAAGATTCTGTATAGGGACAATGGACAAATCATTTTAAACAACTGTAAAAACGGACAGAATAAGAGAAGACATCATAAAAACCTTTACCCAATAATTCCTTCGTCTATCAGCCACAGACTGTCCGACAACTGGTCAAATGAAACAATTTTCAACAAAAAAATAAAAAATGAATTGAAGAACAGTTGATTCTTGACAATATTAATATTCACCCTATGCAGAGGAAGAGAAATAACAGAAAAAGAAACATATTGTTTAATCCTTCACACAATGGAACCATCAAAACAAATATAGGCCAAAAATTCCTAAGTCTGACTGGTAAAATCTTTCAACAAACAAACTACACAAAATATCTAACAGGAATACCCTAAAAGTTAGATATAGTTGCATAAAGAATATATCACAAGTCATAAAAAAAACATCAAAAGATCACAAGCAACAAACACTGATAACAGTGACATCATACTGCAGACAAAAATCTACTTGTCAATTAAAAGGAAGTTGCCTCTGATCCAATATCATAGATAAAGCCTCCACCAAATCCAATGGGAACACAGAAAAAAATATATAGGAATACCAGAATGAACATTCAAACAAAGTATTTACCAACAAAGATTAAATTCATGAACATGAAATTCAAACACAATGCAATATCAAAATATATATGAGAATTAAAAAAAAAAAATGAACTAAAATCAGAAATAACATGAAAAGTAAAAAAAATCTGCAACAGCTTATAACAAGATTTCAAAATGATGTAGCATTTGTCTGGAATGAAATTAGCCATCATAACTTTCCTAAACCCAAAATTACTTATAAGCAAAAGATCAGAATTGTTATCAAAATCTTATTACATTAATACCACAAGATTGTAATTCTAACAACTAAAAACAAAGTAGCAATAGAAAGCTGGAACACGCAAACTTATAAATGTGAAAAAAGACAAACTAAGCGACTGAAACACAACAAAAAAAGGTTCAATCACTAAATAAGTAAGTAGTCAGAACACTAAGACCCCTCTCTCTGCATGCAAAAAACAAACAGAGCAAGAAAGACTAGAAAAAAGTATAATTTAACAATAAAAATAAGTAACTAAATCTTCCTCCAAAAAGACACTGCACAAACACAAACATACCACACATACTCACCCATTCACAATCTGGTTATCAAAAAGCTAAAAACTTTGACTCAAGACTTCACAAAGACCAATAAGACAATACATACCCAACATCAAAAACAGTTTTGAAAACAAAGCATTAAAATTCACCCTATTCAGAGAAAAAAAAAACATCAAAAACAGTTATGAAATCAAAACACTAAGATCCTCCCCATTTGGAGAAAAAAAACACCAAAAACAGTTATGAAATCAAAATAGTAAGATCCTCCCCATTAAAAGAAAAACAGTTAGAGATTCTAAATCCAATCCATTATATTTTATCCATAAATTCATCCCCACCCCTAACGTCCATATAAACCACCCAAACACATAACAATAAATCCTTACCTCCCCCAACCTTCATATAAAACATCCAAATACACACTAATGGTAAATATTCTCCTGAGCTATAAGCCTGTAATTCCTTTTTGTTCTCATTAATATTTCAACCATTTGAATTGATATATACCTCAATGATGAATAAGGAATTTATGTAAATTGTATACAAAAATAAGCTTAGTGATATTCATTTATTTAATAATAATGATGATGATAATCCTGAAGAGAGAAACAGAATCACTCATCATGGTAGCCTAAAACAAATGTATTAGGACAAACTATATCAAAACAAAAATTGACAGAACACAGACAAACAGCAAGTGCCACCAGTGTGGGGAAAGGGGTGAGACGGTAAACCACATAACTAGTGAATGTAGTCAAATAGCCCAGAAGGAGTATAAACACAGACGATAGAGTAGCAAGAGTGATACATTGGGAACTGAGCAAATGAACAGGGTTCAACCATGCAGAAAAGTAGTACCAGCACAAACCAAAATCAGCCCTGGAGAATGGAAATCACAAATTACTTTTGGATTTTGACAATCAAACTGACCACCCCATCCAAGGGAGAAGACTAGATTTGGTAATCGTGGACAAGAAGAGGAGAGCCTGCCAAATAATAGACATGGTAGTGCCTGCAGACCACAGAGTAAATAGGAAAGAGAGTGAAAAACTGGAAAAATACCAGGACCTGGCAAGGTAACTGAAGAAGGTAAGGAATATGAAAGTCAGAGTGGTATCAGTTATAGTGGGTGTGCTTAGAACCACACCAAAGACGTTGAAAGCGAATGATAATAATGATAATCATGATAATTATAATAATTATAATAATTATGATAAACCCCATCCTCTCATCAAGATATCAGAACAATACACTGGGACACCAACATCACATTCAACATGAATACCAATCAATCATTGGTAGAAAGCATTCAGACCAATAAAGCAGTCACCTGAAAAAAAAGGCCCCACAGTGACCTCAACAGGCAAACACATATACTAATGAACACAATAAAAACAACCTGACAATGAAGAAAAAAGTACCCCATAAAAATAAACAATATTCCAGTTGTATATAAAGGCAAAATGAAAACAGAAAAAAAACAGTTTTCCGTTGATCGTGATGGCGTGAAACAGATCACTCCAAAAACTGTATATATATATATATATATATATATATATATATATATATATATATATGAACACAGAAAGAGGGAGAGAGAGAGAGAAGTTTTTATACAAGTATTTGCATACATGTTCATATATATAGCTACAGAGAAATGATGAAAGCAAATATAGACTACCTATCACAGTCAATATTTGAACAACCGTAGCATGAAAATTGAAGTCATGTAGCAAATTCTATTGAAGAATAAAACACAGAGAAACATCTAAAGTTAAGTAGAGAAACATCTAGAAACATCTTGATACTCCAGAATCAAGATGTTATTAAACCTGTCAAAACAAGGCCCCAAAGAGGTGAGGAGAATTTTTTTCAAAAATCAAAAAAGAATCTTAGAAAAGATTAAGTAGAATACTAAAACCAACTTCCAAGACTGAATCTTACAGCTGGGAGTGCTAGAACCCTCAAACAAACACATGCCTATATAAAAAAGATTGATGTCTATGGCTATTCAACTCCTGTTTCCAAAAAGGAGCCTTTATTCAATGATTATTACTTAATGAACTAGTCAAAAGTATTTCATCATAGAAATAAAAATTTGATGGAAATGCTGTCAGCAAATTTAGTAGTTCTTTCTTTTTTAGCTTTAATGTAAGATCGTTTGAAAGCGGAATTCTCATTTTTTATGCTATTTATATATATATTCCATTTTTGGTAAAAATCCAAAGTTGGAATATGCCAGCATCAAATAGCATAAAAAATGAAAATTCCACTTTCAAACTTTGGATTTTTACAGGAAATAGTGGAATATATATATATTATTCTCTGTAAAAATCTAAAGTTATATATATATATATATATATATATATATATATATATATATGATCATAATGCAAAATTTAATGTGAATTTGTATTGAAGAATATGTAGACACATATAAATGTCCATATTCCCAAGACAAAGCAGTCATGTTATTTTCACCTGATGATCACTATTGAACAATTGAAAAAAAAAATCATGATCAATATCTATCAACAATCAATAACATGAAGAAATAACAATATTCCCCCAAAATAACAAATAATTCAGAGTTAATGAAATGAAGCAAAATCAATGCAAATATATATTTTCTTAAATACCTGAAATATTTGTTCGATAAAGCTATGCAACCACAGCAGGTTTCACTACTTAATTTCAGAAATGTATACAAGTTATGCATCACAAGCAAAAGTTATGACAAAAATATCACAAGGACTGCTCAAAGGGGGAAGAAGTGTTTTGTTTTCAAAACAATTATGGGAGACATTCTCTTTTATTGGTATTTCTCTCTCATATGATCCACAAACCTTCTTCTTTCTATCTAACACATTGTTTCCATTTGTCTGTCTCCAAATGGTTCTATCTAAATCCATCTGTAAAGATAGATAAGAACAAACTGAGATGAATAGATAGATTGATAGATAGATAGATAGATAGGAATATGAACAAACTGTAATAGATAGATAGATTGATGGATAGATAGATAGATAGATAGATAGACAGAAATATGAACACAGTGAAATAGATAGATAAACAAATATAGTTATATAAACAAACTGAAATAGATAAATATAAATATGAAATTGATGGACAGATAGATATAAATATAAATGAACTAAAGTAAATAGATGGATAGATAGATAGATAGATAGATAGATAGATAGATACATACATACATACATACATACATACATACATATGAACATGAACAAATGGATTGATAGATATAGATATGAACAAAGTGAAATAGATAGGTAGATTTGAATATGAGATAGAATATGAATGAAGTGAAATAGATAGATTGATAGACAGATAGATAGGTAGATAGATAGAAAGATATGAATAGCAAACTGGCTAGCTAGAGAGATAGTTAGATGGATAGATACGAACATAAAGATGAATATTGGTGGATGAATAGATAGAAAGATAGATAACAGATTTATCAATTTATAGATAGACATGAACATTGATATGAGCAGGCATATAAATAAATAAATAGAAATATATATGAACAGATTCAGCGATTTATAGATACGAACAGACTGAAACGTAGATAAAGATGAATAAATTGATAGTAAATGAAAAAATAGATAGATAGATTGATAGATAGCTGATGGTCTATTGGTTTCAGGTTTTTATTCTTTTCAATCAAATGTTCAGAATGATTCCAAGTGACTGCATGTTAACAACTAAGATCAAAATTCTTAAGCAGTTGTTTCAAATTCAAGCAGAAGTAGGTTCTAAAATATGAAAATGAAAAAAAGAATTCAACTTACTGAACCATATTGTTTGGCTATACAGGGTCCTGATTCTCATCATCTTATCTCGAACTTAATGACTGGCTATTGAAAAGAAAGTCGCAAAAATAACTTTCTAAATTATCAATGTCAAAAAAGAAAGGGATGAACGAGCTAAAGGCCTTCGGTAATTTCTGGTATCTGATTTTTTTTTTAGCAGTTTACAAATATGTCATTATCACAATGTTTGGATCATATGAATGATGACATTATATGACCTTTACCTGTAATCAGGCCACAAGGTTTTCAAATTGTCTCAATCAGGATTGGAATCAATAATTAAAAAAGCCCACAAATTTTAGAAGTTAGTGAAGATACACATATGAAAGTATAAAAAAAACATATAAGTTTTCCTTTTGTGCATACAAATGATGTGATTATTTATAAAACTATATAAAATCAAAATTACAAACAATCAGTGCTGTTTGATCTAGTGCCTAGAGTGTGTCACAGAAATGTTTGTTTTGGTAATCATTTTTTGAAAGTCAACATGTAAATAGATAAAGGGGGAATTACAAAAGAATTAGTTTCTTTTTGTTGTCATCATGAAATACTTATTTATTCTGCAGGTATTAACCTTTTATTTGACAGAATCACCTGTGGACGTTTCTATTGCAGCTTTTTTTAAAACAAAAAACTTCACTGGTACTTTTGAGCCAATTCAATATATATATATATATATATATATATATATATATATACATATATATATATATATATATATATATATATATATATATATATATATATATATATAGATAGATAGATAGATATAGATATAGATAGATATAGATATATATATATACACATGCACACACACACACATGTATATGCATGTATGTATGGGCTTTTATATACTTTTAGTGGTAGAGAAAGATAGATATAGGTATATAGAAATATAGATATATAACAAACCATCAGCCCAAACTGTCAATATCAACATGGGTTTCTCCAGTTTTTAAGTGGGTCTGGCTGGCTTTCTATGATTGACTCGCATGTACAGGCAATGCCAATGAAGTTGGAGGGTTGTTAATAATTATCATATCTAAAAAAATTTTCTTTTATGTTTTTCAAAATTCTGTCCCTCCCATAGGGTACAATTTACAATGTAAGATAACGCTAAATTGGCTGCTTAGTTTGTGTCCAGTAGTGTTTCTGTAAATTCAGACTGTATAGTGATCGCCATTGAACAAGAAGTAACTTATTCATCAATTACCCCATTTTTCTAATTTTTCAATTGATCACCCCAACATGGCATACTGCCAAAAAACGTTGGTCACTTGACAATTTCTATTGAGTGATAAACCAGACCTATATGTATATATATATATATATATATATATATATATGTATTGATATAGATCGATATGAAAAAATATGTGCATGTTTTGAGCTTATAGAGAAATTATGAATTATTATAAATAATTATTCTGAAATTCATCTATATGTATGTGTGTGTGTTTTTTTTATACAGATATATCTATCTATATTTTTATATATATATATATACATATTAAAAATTTATAGACAATGAGGAAAATATAGATTGAGTGAATAGGTATTTATTCATAAATGTTTCATAGTGGGTAACCTAACATGTCAGAGAGTTGAGAAAAATGAAGGGGAAGCCTATCAGTGGTGGAGTTATGTATATTGTAAGTGGCATGGGTGGGACTGTGTTTGAGTTCGTCGGTGGATGACCAAAACATGTTTGGGATGAGGATTCATATATCTCTCATTATGCTATGTTGGATGGGAGATAGACATGTATGTAAGGGGGTGGTTAGGGGCAGTTCCTTTTGTTTTTTTGGTGTAAGAGGGATTTGTGTCCTGAGTATGCGTGTGAACAACAGCATCATAGAAAATATGCACCAAACATGAAAAGTTCAGAAAAGTTGTGGAAATCACAAATACATTGTAATAATCTTTTTGTTATCAATACAAAAAAAGATCGAAGAAAATTATCAACTAAAAATTATTCGTGTAAGCAATATAAACCTGGTTTGAACTTGTTTACACTCGTGAACCCACGACAAGTTAATTGATCAGTATTTTAGACATAAAAAAATTTTTTTTTTCACTCTACTTTAAATGAAGATGAAGTATTAGAAATCATTATTTTAATGATTTTTTAAATTTTCATTCAGCAATTTTTCTTAACCTTGATATCTTTTTAAATTTTTGTGGCAACTTTTTTCTGACCAGATAATCTGAAAAAAAGCAGCAAAAATATCAAGATGAAGGTAAAATACAGCATAAAAAGGAAAAAATATTACTAATCATAGGACTGTAGTTTTATGAAATTTATGGTTTTCATTTATCAACTGGATATTTGTTTGTACTAGTATCTACCACACACTTTATTTAATGAAGTGCATAGCAATGAATAAATATCTCAGAAAAGATTGATTTTAGTTGTAATTACAAGAAAATAGCATTTGTAAGTTATTCAAAAAAAAAGTACATTTGTGCACTCATAGAAGATTTCTGAGTAGATTAAGGCTATGTCTGCGTTTTTGATGAAAAAAGTTAATTCCACTATGATTGACAGATCTGTCACCAGATCAAATGAAGTCAAGTTTTGAAATTAAAAATTTTTATTGTATGTCTTATTGTATCTATTTATTTGCAATTTTTGAATGGTAAAGCATTCGTTCATCAAAAGACTTATGGTGCAAGATTGTGTCAGTAATGTATGTGGATTTGGCGCACTCAGAACACCTTGGTGCCCCTAAGCCCCAGTGAGTGGCAAGGGATAACTATATAATACAAAAGTTGTTGTTATCATCTTCAGATGTAATAGAAGTAAGAGTGGAGTTTAACCCTGCAACAACCAGGCTTGTATATTTTCAGTTGTCTGTCTCTTGGATCAGCAGTTTTGTATCTTCAGAAAAACAAATTAGAAGCTAATGAAAAGAACTTTAAAATAGTTTACAAATGTAGTGGTTTTTATTGTTAAATTCTATTGTTCATATATCAAGAATTGTCAACCAAAGCTTTCTACACTTCCTTCAGTTTTCAAGTTGATCTGGATGGCTTGCTAGCAATACATGTATCACATGTACAGAGTCCACCAATGGAGCTAGAGGGCTGAAAATTGAAAATTGTAGTCCTCATTTTACCTAAGAAGAAACTGACTTACTTACTGATTATCCCTTTTTCTAATCTTTTAATTGATCATCCCCAACTCATTGGTCTTGTGACAGTTTCTACTGAGTTATTTACTGGACCTGTTTTATTTAATTTTCTAGTATTTGGGTTTTTTTTTTCTACTCTGGTTCAAATAACTTCATCTCACAAACACATACTCACAATCATAGTTGCCTCCCATACACACACACACAAACACACACATACTCTCTCTTTTTTTCTTTCTCTCTCTCTCTCTCTCTCATACATTTTCAAGTGTTTTTCCTCCTTTCAAAAAAAAATTATTTTTGTTTCACCCTGGTTTCCAAGTTGCTCCCTCTGGTCTCTCCTGTGTCTATTTATAAAATTTGTTTTGTACTTTGCTTGCTTTTTTTCTTCGGGGAACTGTAACTTTTGTTTACACTTGAGCTAATTTTTCTTTGTGCCTGTAATGACTGGCAAGTTTACAAAATCCACTCACACAGGACCAAAAATTCACAAAAATAGGGCCAGAAAAAGGAAGAGAAAAAAAAATATAAGTAATTTCCCTACTGTCTTATTTTTTTGTGTGTGTGAATGTGCATGTGTGTGTGTGTGTGTGTGTGTGTGTGTGTGTGTGTGTGTGTGTGTGTGTGTGTGTGTGTGTGTGTGAGCGAGTGGGGGTATCATGAGAATTTTTCAAAAATTGACATGGTCAGAACAAACTTCTTTCACAAAGCTAGAATTCTAATAATATAAGAAACTCTTTCTTTGGACAGAATATCTAGCATTATAAAAAAACAAAACAACTCACCCCCATATTTAACTACAACCCATTCTGTCCTTTAAAAACTCTGTCCACCTTTTAATCATCGTCTTGATTTGAGGATGCTAAAAAATTTATTTGTTTTGCCCACTTGTTTATTAAAGAGTATAAAATAAAAGTTTCAGATATTTTTTCTGATGCTGTATAAAATCATGTTATAATGGATGCAAGACCTACAGAAAATTCTGTGGTACATCTTTGAAGTTTATGTATAGGTTGTAAAAGGGTTGGTTCAAACTAATACATACTAATCCATATACTTTAATACTTACTGAAAAAGAAAACTCGTTATTATAAACTCTAAAAACATAATTATCAACATAAGTTTCTTCAGTTTTTAAGTTGGTCTGGTAAGCTGATTGTAAATGTATGTACTATGTATACAAGCTGCACCAATGGAGCTACAGGGCTGAAAATTTAAATATTTACTCCCTCTCATATCTAGAAAAAAATTGTTTTTTAGGTGGAGATTTGATTTACTTACTACATTCATGCTCCATTGGTTACTAGTTCATACCCAGCTGCATTTTTAGTGAGCCCTCAAAAGGTGAAAGAACTCATTTATTGATCATCCTTCTTTCAGACTGATCAGCCCTAAATATGGTATGCTGCCAAATAATGTTGATCACATGACAGTTTCTATTGAGTGACTAACCAGACCTGTTCACAATATTGACTGAATATTCATCCATTTCTGGATATATAATCTTGAAGAAAAAGCAAATTTTCAAAGATAAAAAAAAAATACAATATGAGTTCTATCTAGAAAAGTATTCAGCCATTTGTATTAATTAAAAAAATTAAAATAGCTTAACTAGTAAAAAGGTGCCTTAGTTTTTTTCAAAGTACTCCACTAGGGACCTCACACACTTATACCAATTACATTTCTACTTTTCTAATAGTCTGCAAAGTTCTCTTTCAGGATTGCCATCAGCTATTCCATCACTTCTCCTTAATCTTATCTGCAGTCTAAAATCTCCTCCCTTTCAACTGCTATAACAAGAAGTCACCAGGGACCAAATCCAGACTGCAGGGGAAGGGGAGCTGACAAACCTGGGTGAGACAATGTTTTTCTCAATGGCGTCTCACTGCCTACAATTAACTCACGGGTGAGTAAATGTTTGTGCATGCATAGTAAGCTTCCCTCTCATTAAAGACTAATTTACATCAAGGCTGCACAACCAGTTCTCGAGGTATTCAAAATAGCTGGATACTTCGTGGAGAGACCTCATATTCACTGTGATTGATATTCCTTGTCCTTCTGCTTTCTCATTGTTTCACCCTCTCACCTTAATTCTTAAATT
>OY735201.1:67080051-67085051 GCA_963457665.1 Thysanoteuthis rhombus | reverse complement strand
CTGTGAGCCATGATGTCCATTGGTTGTCCGCCATTCTTGCAACATAACCAGCCTATTGCCATTGGAGTTTTCTGATAGATTCTATGATGTCCCGGACTCCTGTTTTTTCCCTGATATATTTTGCTCTCTTGTGATCTCTCCACGTGAGGTTGAGCATGATTCTCTCGAGTGCATGTTGCATGGTTCTCAGCTTGAGGATCAGTCTCTTGGTTAGGTTCCATGTTTCAGCTCCATTGGTGACTATCCGGAGCATGTATTGGTTGTATACTCTTCTTTTTAGGACTAATGGGACTTTCTTGTTCTTGAAGTTTGAGCTTGTACGGAAGAAGGCTTGCCATCCTATGGATGCTAAAAGGCTGCTGATGATGCTGATGATGATGTTGATGATAATGGTGAAACGTGGACTTGAGTACACTAGTACGTACTTACGTTTAGCCCCATCAGTGTGACCTGCATGCATTATACATAGCCAACCAGCCAGCCAGTCAGCCAGACTAACTTGAAAACTGGAGAAACCTATGTTGACAGTTTTGGTGGCATCTTTGACAGACAGTTTCAAGTAAAGTGGTCAAAATTGATAAATTTTCAGAGAGTGAAGATGATAATAAGTGGATGGGAGCCTCACTTTCATATACAGTGGTCCCGTTCCATCTGCAGTTTTGATCTCCTAATTTCAGTTACCTCGTGACCTAGCCATTCATAAGTTTTACTTGATGATGGTCATAGAGTACAAGAGTTGTGATGCTGACAATTCTGACTTGCCAGAGAGAAGCTTCTTTCAAGCAAATAGTGAAAGTGACAATGAAGGAAGAAAAAAAAGTCATATGCTGAGGTAGCTGACACCTACCATAGAAAGGAATCTTTCATTAAAGTGTATTGTTAAGATTGTTTTAATAGTTATTGTTGTTGACCCATTACCCATGGGCAATGGAAATTTCAGTCATTGCTGTTCTGTCCGGTGAGGGGGTTGGGTTGTGCAGGGGGAGAACATTCCTTTACTTTTCCATATCTGGGGTGGAATGGAGGGGTTATAGCATCTATCCCCCTCATCCCTCCCAACCTTAGGGTCATGGACCTTAGTGTACCCCTTTTAACTAAAACCAAGCTCTATCCGTGCTAGAAGATATCTTGTATCAGTTAATTCTTTCTTGGTAATTCATCCTTATGATGTGGATTGTCTGTCTCTTCTCCTGAACCAGAGTATGTGACTTTTTCGCACTACCTGACCCAAGGATTGAACTCATGACCACCAGGCAGATTACTAGATATGTTTAACCAACACTTTCATGTCATGCAGGACTGCAGAGTGAAAACAATCAACCCCCGGGATAGAATAAAGAGTTTGGTTCAAAATTCCAAGATTATCAACAATAACAAACACCTGAAATGGCCAGAGAGTACAACAAACATTGTGACCATAGTGACTGAATAGAAGAAACTAGATTGAGTAAATCAGTGCATAACAAGCCTGGCCACTTCAGGGTCAGAGTCCACTCCTGATTCTATTCCAACTGAAGATGATTGTATTGCAGAAAAAAATAAAAATGTATTTTTTCTGTGAAAATGTACATATTTATTGGAATGAGATGAGCCCTTGTGTAGGATAAATTTCATAGATAAATAAGACACGTCAGTTAGGCACAGTCTGTCAGTTTGGCTACACCTCACTTGGTCGTGACTTTAAATCATGTTAAAGGAAATGTCAATTTTATAGCTGTCTTTATTCATCAGAATGAAAAAACCTTTGTGTATCAGTAATTCTTTTGGAATGCAAGACTTGTCAATTTAGCGCAGTTGGTCAAGAAAAACAACTATCAATCAGTTGGTCATGATATCAAATCACAGCAAGGGAATGTTCGCTGATTTTAAAAAATTAAACAGTGCAAAGGAAATTGAGAAAAAAAAAAGTTGTTGAATATGCATTTTATATTCAGCCATAACATTTACTAACATTATCATTTTTCTGGTAGCAATTCTTAAAAAGTGTGCACAAATATGCAATAAAGAACTGAATAATCTTAAAAAACAAATCTAAAATTTCCCTATTATGGTCTTGGAAACTTTTGCATCAACTTTGTTGTCATGGATACAGGGGAGTTGGATAGCAGTTGAGTATTAGATGGTGTGGGTCCTTGGTGAGCTGGGGATGATGCTATCTCTGGTGTTAGTCAGTATGGTGGGTTAAGGGGGTGCTGGTATACAATCAAATATATAAATGTATGTTCAATATCCTATATATTTAGATATATACATATATATAGAGAGAGAGAGAGAAAGAGGTGGGGGTAATTACCACCCTATTACATTATAACTTAACATATTCAAACTATTTTTCAGAAATACTTACAAAAACTCAAGAGGAAAATCAACAGTGCAAACAGGCAGGATTCAGCCATGGCTATTTAACAATAGACCACCTACACATATTAGACCAGCTAATCAAATAAACATCAGCACAAATCATTTTGTTTGGCCCATATAGACCCTGAAAAAGCCATTAACTCAGCAGAACACACAACAGCTTTCAATTAGATAATCAAACAAAATATAAATGAGAATTATATGAAAATATATACATAGAATATATGCGAAAATGTCACTGCGATAATGAGACTTCACCTAAACTGTTTACAGTGAGCCTTGAAAATATTTTCAGCAAAAGACTCAGAAAACATGGAAATAAACATGGACAGAGAATGTTTGAATTAACTTTTTATCACGATATTGTATCAATAACAGAAACAATGGATGAATTACAAAATATATTAAATGATCTAAATAGAGAAAGCAAAAAATAGTGTTAAAGATAAACAGAACAAAGATAAAAGTAAAGTTCGATAAGGAAGTCCTGAAAAAGACTATGAGACTATAAGACTTAGAAGAGGTCATGGAATCCATTCACCTAGGTCAAATGATAACACCAGAGAAATTAGATACGATGTACAGATGCAAAACCTGGAAACTTACAAAACCATTCAAAAACCAACTCAGAAACTCATGGAAGGGAAAAGCTGAAAATAATGCAAAGATATAAAAAGAGATCAATAAGGATTTGAGAGAGGACAAAGGTGAAGGATATCATCCAAATAATCAATTAACAAAAATGGAGATGGGCAGGGCTCTTAACGAGAAAGAAAGACATTGGATGGAGCAAATGATCAACCAATCAGTGTCCATGGGACAATAAATGCAGTAGGAAAATACCACGCAAGATGGGGGTATGAGATAGAAAGGTCTGCCAGTAAGTCATGACAGAGGTCAATGGAATCACTGTCATCAAGAGAGGAGATGGGAGAGGTATTTGTCTGACAATGGACATAACGGCCAATGATGATGATGATGATGATGATGATGGCATATATAACCATATTCTTTATAACATAATTCATAACTATGTTTACACATAAAATTCTAATAAGACATAGATTTATGTATTCATGATATATACATAAACTTTTATGTACTTACAACCCTACAAATAGAAAAGCTTACACATGCATTCATATCCCAAGTACTTCAAAGTATGAACTCACAAATGTATATTCATTTGAATGTAGGTGTATGTATTTGTGAATGCTTCTATTTCCCTTGTACATACTTAACACAGATGGATTTTCAAACTATTATCTTCACTTGCCAAACGTAGACACACTGTCACCAGAAAAAATATGTAAAAGATCAAAGGTGAACCAATTTTGGCTCCAGAGATTATCAGGAACCCCACAGAATAATAAAACATTATTTTGAACCAAAGCTGAATTGTTAGGTGAAGGGTGTTGAGGAGAAAATATAACAATCAAATATAGCAACAAAAAATGGATAGAAAGAGACATTAATAAAACACTATCAAATGGAGAAAATAAAGTAAATTAAAGGAGCAAAATATTCATCTGAAAAATCCTCCTAATCTGACATTATATCTTTTTATTTATTTATTTGTGTGTGCGTATGTGGGGTTCATTATTTCTGTAGACTTCAAATTAATATTCTTATCATGGTTTTTGTTTTTATTAAATCATGTCTCTTCACAACTAAGACAACATGGATATATATTTTTTCAACCATCTCTTACTATCATTCATTACTTTCTTTGAACCACCATTCTCATCTAAACTTCTGATGACGTGGAATTCCTGATTGTCTTCCAAAATCAACTTTTCTCAATATCTGGCTGAATATTTCGAGCATCTTTTTCCATGTTCACATCCTCATTCATATTTTATGGTTTGAATTTTTCTCTCTCTTTAGAGTTTTCCTAAATGTTCCACTTACATTTTTTCAGATAAAATATTACTAGTATCTATCCTTTCTATAATCATATATTCCACAATTCTCTATACATTATACAAGATCTGTCGACAAAGTATCCAGCCATTTTGAAAATCTTGAGAACCAATATTGCTGCCTTGAGGGAACCTTACTGTATATATGTATATAGGCATATTCCTGTGAGATGTCATTGAGTGAGCTTGTTTACTGTGTGACTCCTACAATGACCTAACCCACTAATTCTTCCCATCTTATGCAAGGTTTTTGACAAAACATTATATCACTCAGGTCTGTCAGTTCCCCTACAGTCCAGATTTGGTTCCTTGCAGCTTCTGGCTTTTTACAGCTGGAAGGGATAAGAATATAGACTGTGGACAAGATTAAGGAAAACACAACAGGGTGGCTGATTGCAATTTCAAAAGAAACCTTTCCAAAGTCACATTTGTAGAGCACCCTTTGGAGAATTTACTTATTATCGATAGTTTGTCAGACCGGACGGTGCTTATGAGAGGGTGTGAGTGGACTAACATTTACCAACACGGAAAATTGCTGTGCCAACTGAGACAGTGTGAGTTTACTTTGCCCTAGGTAAACCATGAATCTCTTCTCCCACCAGTTATGGGTAAATAACAGACTCAACTCTTTAGCCCCGGTTGACAACCAGTCTAGGAAACAGACAACTATGATTCCTTAAATGGGAAGTCAACCCCTTATCCAGCATCATGAGAAGT